>JAOYSI010073330.1:0-20086 GCA_025775065.1 Hiodon alosoides
AACAGATACATTTTCAATATCAACACCAAAACTAATAACTAGATCTAATGTATGGCTGCGACAATGTGTGGGTTCTGTCACATGTTGGACAAATCCTCATCACTGTCCATATGAATATTAAAGTCTCCAACAATCAATACTTTGTCTGCCGTAACTGCTATGATTGATAAAAAGTCATCAAACTCACGTAAAAATTCTGTATACGGAGCCGACGCCCTATAGACATTAGCTAATAAAAAACTTGGCTGTTTGAGAGAGCCATTATTTCCATTATTTGACCATGAATGAAGACGATTATAAATGTGTTTTATTGTATTGAGTGGTAGAAGTAAAGAAATAACTAACATATCCTTTGTTTGAACTACTTACTGGATGTCAGCCACCAACGACTCTGTCAGATTCCCACTCATGCACTGTCCCTGCATCATGATCCACTGCTGTGGGTGGGAGGCAGTGGATCAAACCATTGTGAGGCGAAGGGCGGGGATCGCATTTTAATTAATTAAAAACGCGCTATTAAGCGTCTATAATCAGCACAAGTGCTATCATAATAAGCGTATTATGAATATTATTGAAATTACATAGTTATGTTTACAGTGACAAATTTTTCACAGGATGGGGGGGGGGGGTCGACTGCTCAGTCCATCATCTTGTCAAAAACCCCACTTTCTAAGTCCTTCATTCCATAGTCTTACTCTCTTCAACAGTGCTTGTCTGACCGCAAATACATTTTTGTAAACCGTTTCCCCCAAGTAAAATGTATTTATAACCCTTCTTGTCCGTATCGTCTTTGCGGAGTGTCTTTTCTTCGTTTAATTTATGAGCGGTTATACCTGATTGGGTTTCCGTATTTTCGATCCTTATCTCTGGTGGGCAGTCTCGTTGCATACCTATTCTCTAGTCTAAAGGTTTAATGTTACAAGCATAAACTTTTTAAAAATACTAACCCCATTGCCTGTTGATAGAGTAAGGGTGACTTCCGTGCCTGGGTTGCTTTTGCCAGAAGACTGGTGGATCTGATCTGGTGTTGATAATAAACACGTTTTTGAAAACTCTCGCCAAATCACCAAACACGACTACACTCGGGGGGGGGGGGTCTTCTCAAACTTCGGGGCTTTGACGTTTCGGGTATGAGGAACATGTTGCAACAAAAGAGCTCCCACACAGTAGGGGGCAGTAGGCATTTTTAATTTGGTAGTATATACTGGAAAGTCACTGAAGAATAGAATGTGAAGCGTTGAAACGGAAGTTTAAGTAGACATTGCTACCGAGATTAGTTAAACGTTATAAACTTTTTAAACATTGTTAATATTTGAAAGACTGAATATTAAGACATGTCGGCTTCTATGATTAGGAAAGGACTGGAGCTGCTAAGTGATGATGTAAAACCTAAAGGTAAACTACCTTTACCCCATCGTTAATTTATCTTGTATGTAATTATGTAATGTATCTTGTAGTGGGCTACTCACCTAGAAATATTTGAAATACGCTTCTCAGATCTGAGCTTGTCACTAGATAATGCTAATTATCATTAGTGGTCTTAACAAGAAACGTTTATTATTTGTGAATATCATAGATCTCTTTTTGCATATCTTTATTTTTGGAAAACCGTGAAACTAACGAACTATACATTTGTTATTCAGAATAATAAATAAAAGAAACGTAATTCCATATGTGTCATGTTCTACTCTAATGGTGTATTATCGTAATGCACAGATGTACAAATGGATAGAAAGACCAAGCAGACGAAAAAGCGTCTGGCAAGAGGAACTGAAGATGGCGTAATGGGTCGGATCAGTTTGTACAGACATGGTGCTGCCCCGAAGGCCCTTAGACCACACCAGCTTCTAGAACAAAAAAGACATCAGGCCACTGTCAAAGATATGCCTACCGTAGGTATGTCCAACACCACTGAGTTAGTTGGTATTCACACAGTGAATTCACAGTATTCACACAGTCTGACATCACCAAGTCGTCAGTATTTCCATCTTTTTGTTTATCTATGAACATTTCTCAGCTCTAAGACAGTAATGAAATAAGAGCAGACATAATACAGCAGATTCCCACTTCTTCTTTCAGAAGAGTTTCGGAAAAAGAGTCGGCTGAGTAAAAACCTGTGTTACTTTCTGGGATCAGAACACAAAGCACAGCATTGTGATACTGAGAAGGTAAGGTCCTGCGTGCTGTTTCAGACTCCTCTATTCTTTTTTTAACCTATTTAATGTGTGTGTATATGTACACATACCCCCCCCCCCCATCAAAAATGATTTGATATATTAATATAATACATAAAATAAGCTCTCATGTTTAGTATTTGGTCTGTGACCCGTTGATCCCACTAGACTCTGCGTAACTAGTGAAGTTCAGCTTAGCATGTGCTGCAGCCATTATCTGTTGTTGGCTTTGAGGTCTTTTTTAACTAAGGCCTTACCTTCAGCAAAGGAGATGCATGTTCAATTGGATTTAAATCTGGAGATTGACTTGGATAAGAACCTTCTACTATTTAGCTCTGGAAAAACTCCCTAGTTGCTATGGTGGTATGTTTGAGGTCATTGTGTTGCTGTATGATGAATCACTGAGCTATGAGTTTGGAGGCATTTGCTTTTATTGAGCAGACAAGATGTTTCTGTTTGCTTCAAAATTAATCTGCTGCCGCCGTTAGCAGTCACCTCTTCAGTGAAGATAAGTGAGCCAGTTCCATTGGCAGCCATACATGCACAAGCTGTAACACCCTGTCCACTATATTTTACAGATGAAGTTGTATGCTGTGGATCTTGGGAAGTTGCCTTTTTTAACCACATATTTCTCTTTCCATTACTCTTTTAATCTTTGGCTCCTCTGTCTACAATACCTCTTTCCAGAACTATGCAGAATATTTAAGGGTACTTATTCTTTTGTTGAGGTTAAGTAGTAGTTTGCACCTTGCAGTGTAGCCTCTGTAGTTCTGCCGGTGAAAGTCTTCTGCACTGTGATTGCTGAGCTTACCAGTTCGTTCTTTTTAATGGCGTCTGAAACTGTTGTTAATGGTAAGCCTATGATTTTTGGCTATGTTCTTGATATATTTATTATGGTTTTCCTCATAATGGCTTCCTTGACTTTCACTGACACGTCTTTGGTCCTGATGTTGACAGACTCCAATAGCAAACTCTAAACACAAGGCTAAATCACTATTTGATTTTAAAACTTTTGAGTGTAGAGCCAAAATATGAAAAATGCTTCACTGTACCAATCCTTATAGAGGGCACTGTATATGTGTGTGTTAATGTGACAGATCCAGATCCAGAGCCGGGGCCGGCAGTCCCGCCACCGCCCAGACCTCTCTGCCAGGAAGCAGCAGGAGGAACACTCACTGTTCACGGAGGAGCAGTTTCAGCAGTTCCAGAAAGAGTATTTTGGTAGAACTGTGGAAGGAGGTGGGCTGTGAGACGGGCAATCCATTACCCCTGGATTTTGTCTAAATCTGAATGCCACCTGAGAAGGGGTTAATCATTGCTTAAAGGACTGAACGATAGATACATGCAATTGTGTAAAGTCAGTACTGTAGGAGAGTTGGATGTTAAGGAATTGCTTTCCAATATCAGTGCATGAACTGAAGTTTTTGTATAATTTACCTATTAAATGCAATCTTGGTAACCTAATTTAAGAAATTTTGACAAAATATTAAAACACATCCATATTATGTAAAAGTTTGTTTGGAATTTCAGCACTAAATTTGTGTCAATTCCAGAAAGACGGCATGGAGAACTGAGAATGGTGGTTGCCATTATTTCCTTCACTGGCAAGCATTAGAATGATATTGTCCGCTAAGTGATGGTAATTTCCCTTTTGATCTAAAATTAAAGGAATGTAAGGAAATCTTGCTTTTGAAGCAAGAGAGATTTATAAAATTGTAAAAATGAACAGGTAGTTTAAAACATATGGACAAAGTCAGGTGGCCGAGAGTCTACTGTACTTTACTGTCTTTGATTCTTTTCATTACTACTAGACTATAGTGTTACGGATTTCTCCCCATGTCGAGTCTGGAGGACAGAGGTCTGAATCATGTCAACCTTATTTTACTTTATTTCTCGCCTCTCTGGTATACCTGTTGACACTCCTCCCCCACTGGGAAGACCCCACCGATCCATGCCACAGTACCAGCCCCAATGGCCCCATATTAAGTGAGTGGTACCTCCCTCAGAGAGTCGCTCTCTAACTGACAGCCTCCTCTGCTAGTGCCCTGAGTAGTGAGAGAAAGTGGGTTCATGGAATTTTTCAAGTTCTTCGAGTTCTTTAGGTAACTGGTTTTCTCTGTCGAAGACAAGGGGGAATGTTTTGTTTTTAAGTATACTTTTAGAAAACGGACACAAAGCTTGCATTCCTCTGACAACACCTTTCTTGCCCCCTAGTCCTCTTGCCCTTAAACCCGAAACCACAAAAAAAACTAAGTTCAACCCTTATGTTTGAGTAAACCGCACCACAAAAATAAAAATGTGTATTTTGGATCAAATCTGCTGTACTTGACTCTGCTGTACTTGACTCCCTTCCCTGCCCTAAATTCCCTCCCTGTATGTGCTTTGCGGTACCAGAAAGAGTGTGATAAACCTCAAGGTCAGTCTTGGAAGAAGCCTACAACTTATTTGAGTTGTAAAAACTGATAGTGCTAATAAAACTGATAGACAATATTTGTACGTTCTGCGAATGGAAATGTAGATCTATGTGAGTGTGTGGGTGGGTTGTGGGTGTGCCCAGTTTGAGGTTTATAGGTGTGTGTCAGTTTGTGAAAATATATATGTATATATACACACACGCACACAAACACACTATATGGACAAAAGTATTACGACACCTACAGGAGCTTTTATGACAACCCATTCTAAGTGCGTGCGTGCGTGCGTGCGTGCGTGTATCACACACTATATGTGTGGATTGGGCCACACCACTTAATCATTGAATTAATTCAGTCCCATTGCCAAAGGTGTATAAAATCAAGCACCTAGCCTAGTAGGTCAGTACTTCAAAAACAGATCTTGTCTTTGCACAGCAATGGTTTATTTTAGATTTACTCTTTGAAAAGTATTTAATGTGAATAAATATCACTATAATTGCATGTGCCTAATCAGAACAGACTGCAAAAAGTTTTTCAGCTTGTACATAATTATAATTGTCATTATACCTAGAAGCAAATGTTGTCAGTTTATTTAAGACCCCTGAAATCCACTGTTGTAACCCATAGTTTATTGCGGGTGCACAATAAGAGTTAGGCCTCAGCAAAACCTGATCTGGGGGAGTCTGATCTCATTACCGATTACCCCATTCACTGTATATTTTATTGTTGCTTTGCTAGTGGAAAGTACACCGCCAACCATTCAAGTAACTGTAAAACTACAATAATTAAAAGAAATCATGTGTGATTTAAATTGCTGAAACTTAAAGTAATGCATTGGTAAACGTAATTTACAGTTAGTGTATGTACTTTCGTAAAACATTTTAAAATGTAATTTCTAAATAATATTATATAAATTGTCTTTATTTATTCTTGTATATATTACTGTACTGTCCTTCCAACGTATTCTGTGTTGTGGTACGAAATTAGAAAGCAAGCCAAACTCCATTCATTAGCGACGTGTGAGTCAGGAAGCTCCAGTATTTATTTCTTCCATACAGAGTGAAATCTATAATCAATCTAAGTAAAACTGTAAATGGAAAGGATCATTTCCAGTATAATAAATACGAGGATACATAACATAAAAACAACAACATGCATTGTCTCTCATGAAGCGGCAACAAGCTACAGTGTATACACTGGGCTATGGAATACATAGTATGTATGCTATGCTAAATATGTAAGGCTCAGACTTGTAATGCCTCTCTAAGCCACCAGGTGGCACCAGCTGTTGTGGGCTCCATTGGTTTGCTGATTATTGACTTCACCTTTGTTTTGCCCTATTTAAGTTTGCCCATTGCATGAGTCTAATAATATGATTCATGTGTTACTAACACAAAGCATTTAGAAATAAGATTATTGAGCCTAGAGATAAAAGTATATAGAGAGCCTAGAGGTAAAAGTAAATGCATTAAGAAATTATTAAGAGGTTTGCAACTGCACAAAGGGATGTTTTGCTGGGATACAGACTTTGAGGCACGGAGCAGTTTAAACATTTAAACTGCTATCTAGACCCCGAGGTTGCGCCTAGGCAAAACAAGAAGGTGACGTTCCATTTATTCGCTGACAGCTGCACATCCTAAAGGCGAGCTTTATGCATGATTCTGATTGGCTTAAGCTGTTAGTAGGCCTTTGCCCTACATGATCATTAGGAGGGGTCTTCTAGGCCCCTGGGGTCACGCTATCCTGAGAAACCGACTTACAGGCACGTTGAAAACCTCTAACGATTCAGTGAAATTATGCTATATAACCTCTGTGATATATGTATTGGCAGTTCAGTTTACTCTGCTCTGACAACTCTCACGTTGTTAGAGTGGATGCTGACTCTGCGTAGACAATGCGTAGACAATAAAGAATTGAGTTTGGAACTCGTGGCATTCAATAGTCTCACCTAAGGAGGTTGATTTAAAACTTCCGTGACACTTATTTCTTATGTTATCTATTGTGGTGAAGCTCGGCTTTCCCTTTTTGTTTACTTTTTGACCTACATCTGCAGTGAATAACTTTTTGCTCAGTTTCCCTGTATACATCTTCTGCTCATGGCTCCACCTGCTTTCTGTCAGCTTGTGTAGCTCAGTGGTAAGAGCGCAGCCCTCTGAACCCAGAGATCTGGATTTGATCTAGGCTTCAGGCAACCCGTTACAAAATGTAACGTTTCTAAAAGCTTTGTAACCATAATAGTTGTAATGGTGTTTCCGATATGTAAATAATGAAAACAACTTACAGCCATTGCTTTCCTAAGCTTAAAAAACAAGAAAGGTTTTGAATCATATCCGGAGCTCTGGTCGGTGTGTCTAGGTATATGAACAACTTCGTTTTTAAAGCCCACCACAAACTCCTGCACTGTAGTATGGGTAGTGTCCATGGGTGGCGCTAAAAAACCTAACTAAAACTGCCGCTGTTTCAACCAAACTAAATGATACCACTGATTTTCTTTTCTATCCGATACCAAGTAGTACCAAGGCTAGTATCCCGATACCGATACTTTTAAAGGTCTTCTTATGTACATAAAAAGGAAAAATCTTTTTGATTTCTACAGTGAAAATTGGTAAATGCAGACATCAAAATTTTGAAAAAAATTTGATCTAGGCGAAAAAAATTGAAAAGCCTTTGCATTAGTATTAAATGAACTACCAACGATCAGACTTCTCTTTTTGTTTTCTGTTTAATGACAGCAATTATAAAACACATACAATAACGTTCAACAAATGTTCAATTCTATTATTATAATAATTATTATATACCCCTTTTCAGGTGTTATTCTTTGCATCACTAATTCCCGAAGGTATTAGCAACTAAGATCTTCGCTTACATTTAGAAGGTATAATCTATGTTTTAGAAATTTCGAGCAAAGCAATCAGTTTTTCCTCAAAATTGATATAATGCATTGAGATATTGTTTGAAAATGTGTGCAATCTAGCAGCCTATTGAGTGCGTTTACATGCACAACAAAACACCGACTGGAAAAAATCAGGTTATGGCAGTAATTCGACTGAAGTGTTCACATTTACAGCAATACCGCGATTACACACAAAACCTTGTTTACATGGGATCGGTGAAATGGGGTTCCTCTTTATAAAGGACCTAGCGCCGGTTACGTAGTCAGAAATGAACGCACTTAAAAAACAGATAGAAATCTGACAAAGCTGATAAAATGCCCAGATTAATCTAAGTTTTGGGCAGAAATCTTGGTGTGTTACTACTATTAAGACACCGATTAAAAATATCAGATAAAAGGTGTTTGCATTACTTTTTACATAGCCGGATATTAACCTTAGTCGGGGTATCGGAGTATTAGTGTATTAATGTACATGCACCCACTGTAATATCATGCTCCTCAAGAAATTAAAAGTATTAACTGATTTCTCTTCAAATGATTAAAATAACCTAATATTATCACTTAGATATCTGGATAATGCCACCTCTCTGAAAGGCTTCTGTCAGAGAACTCTGCCTCACTTTAGACGTGGCGGTATTTGTCTCTATTCTCTCCCCCTCTTCTAATCGCCTCCGCTGCAACTCGTCATGCTCTCTTGTGTGACTGAGTTTTATGCGTTTTAGAAGGTTTGTGGTATTGCCACAATATCTTAAACAAAATATTGCTTCATTGCTGTTTATTGGAGTGAAATGACTTCGTTTTCTTTCGTCCATGAAAGCAGAGCAGCACTGGTAACCGTGACCGCACTCGCTTATGTGACTGACTGTCGGTGACTGTCTGTGTCTCTGCGTGCCAGTGCAAAGGCTGTATGAGCAGCGGAGGTAGAGGGCGGAAGCAGTTCCTATCCTAAACAACAATGTGCTACATTTAATTTATTTTCACTTTTCAAAATATGACACGCATTTATTTTCATTTAAAAAATCGATTTTTATGTGAGGATCGATTCTCAAAAATGAAACGTCCAGATCGGAAGTATCGATACTTTCTAAATAAACAGAGGGCATAATTCTTACCCATGTCCAATTAAAATAATATTTCTTTCAGTTCATCAAGTTTAAAACGAAAATTTTATTAAGCGTCAATAAATAGTTGATAGAAAGTTGTTTTAATTAAATGTTAACACTTTATTATTCAAGCTTTCTACTGAATTATGTTAACCTCACTAGCTCCAAAACTAAGAGTAATAGTACAATAGTACATGTAATAATACATTAATAAAAAATATCACGTGCCTGTAAGCTTTAAATCGCCTGAATAGATAATAATCTAGGAAATAGAGGAGGTTTCCGATTCCAAACCACAGTGAGGCTTTAACCCATATGGTCCATGTGCACGGCAGGAAAATGATTAACGTCATTAACCAGTGTGTCGAACAGAGGGGAGGATGAGTTCTCCCTAGTCACGACGGAACTCTAACCCAGGTTTATCGCCCATGCCTGAGTGAAATGCATGTATGTAACAGCGCGGCCAACATTTAATGAGCGATGTAAAATTGGTTGCATTAGCACAGGAACATCGGGTTTGAGTCCTGCTGTGATTAGCCCTATTTCTTGGAGCCACCTCTCAGTAAACCAAATATCAGCTACATTTCCAAAATGACTACAATATATCGTAACATGTTGGCCTATAATACGTTTTAGTATTTAATTTTCAATATACTTTGGTCAATTTTATACATTTTATTTTTTGCATAAGATTTTTAAAGACGGCTTGTTTAAATTACAAACAGTGACAGTAATATTTAAAAATAAATGTTAACGCCTGTTGCTGTTAAAGCACGACATTTCCACAAGTCGGCGTTTGTGAAACTGAGGCGGTTTTATTTTAGAAGAGAAAAGGCACGCAAGGAAGAAGGAGAAGCGCTCGTTCAACACTCTTCCTGTGGCTGGAACCCAGAAATACATCGGGGCGTGATATATATATATATATATACTGAGATACCAAAAGGTTAATATTTTCCGTTGTCAGTTTATTAGTGCGAGCTTTCTAATATTTGAAGTGTGACGACGGAATTTCTGGAGGAACTGACTGGATGGAAAACTGTCCACAGTGACATTTTGCCGCCGAGCGCTATACCTGCTGAACTCGGTTACTTATCGCGCGGTAAGAGAAATTGGCTAAGATTTCCGGCTAAGCTGGCCTGCTGGTGATGGCCGGATGCCGTATTTTAGTGTTTGAAAAGCCATTGTGCAGGTCATGCGAAGACAGCCGTAACAATGGATGTTGGCGATATTTTAATGTTAATTTTAATGTAATTTTGTGTTTCTCAAAGTAACATTAGCTAGCTGCATAGGATAAACTACGCGTGAGAAAAAAGGTTATCTCCGTAATAGGTAATTACATTGGCAATATTCTCTGGTGTTTATGCTGATTTCCCCTCTGAGTGATCATGCTCTGCGACTTATCCTCGATTGTGTGTCAACGTCTCTCTTGCTTGTTTCTGTTTTCCGTCTCTTTCCTTGATAGCGATTACCTTGGAAAACAGGCATGGGGGGTTAAAAGTTGCGTTGAATACTAAATACGAGGTTATTTAGCTAAAATAATTATACTTAATAAACTACTCGCCTAAACTACTTCTGCATATCAAGTACATCCGTATATTGTGGAACTCTCTTAATGCTCGAATACTATTTTACCTCTCTCCCTCTAGCTCAGATTAGTGCTAAAATTGTTAATTCACTCTTCCTTAATAAAGTTTCTGCACTCTATATCAGAGCTGTTACCTCTCTCCCTCTAGCTTTCTCAGTTTAGTGACCCTGTGTTTTTTCCTATCAGTGATGTCTAGGCGTAGCGCAAGGCTGGTGCCTGGGGGGCACTATCAGCTTGACGATGATGCAGCCAGCACCAGCTCCACGGGCTCCACCGGCCATATCTCATACAGAGAGATTCCTGTCAGGTACCTAGCGATTCCAGTCTGTATGTGTGTGAGTTCATATGTTTTGTTCGCTGCATGCCTTCACAGTTCGAGTGACCGCTGTCGGCTTGAAGTGTTGACACCCTTCTTTCAACTCTTTCTCTCTCTACCTCTACTCCTGTCTGTCTCTGTACTTTAGGATCTTCAAGAAGAAGACAGGAGGGCGTAGAGCGGGGTCATCCAGGTCCACTTTGTATAGTAACATCTCAAGCGCGTCCCTGGGCCAGCACATGAGTGATGAACCAATCAAGTCGGTCCAGTACTGGGGTTGGTACTTGATGCTGTTGCTGTGTGGCCCCTCTCAATATACTAACTAAAAAGAGTTCACAGGTCCCCCCCACCTCTCTCCCACTGTACCAGGCATGGTCCCAACTCAGAGGGCAGGGGTGGCAAAAAAGACACCCTGCATGGAGCCCGTCCTCCCATCTAGTGCCTGCACAGAGGTCCAGGGTCACTCCTCTGGCTACTCCTCGTCGGAGGAAGGTTACAGCATTCAAGGCTTGGGTAAGCATCTTTCCGAGTAAGGCTACAGTCGTGGGGCTTGGCTAAGCATCTGGTGGCCGTTTATTCTGTATACCCGTTTACTGGTGACTGGGAATGTATGCAGGTGTGCCTTCAGGATTTGGAGGGATGATGTGTGCTGTGTACCTAGCTGCACAATTGCAGTGTGTATCTGTAACTTTTCTATTATGAACTGTTATGTATCCATATGTATCTTTGTAACTGTTCAATGCATATCTGCAGTTTTCAAAAGTGTGCACAGGATGTAAAGTAATGTAGTCTAACACAGTGGCGTATATAGACAAATAACAACACTTTGCTATCATTATACAGTATTATTATAATTGCACATGACAAATAAATTAAAGACTAACTTAACCCAGCACTTGAACTGAAGGGAAAAAAGCCAACGTTCCGTATGGGATTGTCTCCTGTTCGTTTTTTTCCCCCCTTATCATCCGTCCTGAGAGTTTATCCTGAAGGCTTTGTTCTATTTTTTTTTTCCTACACTGACAGTTGATAGCAATCTGACTGATCTTTTCATAACCCAAAAGTTGGCAGTACTGTCGGCACATTTTGTAGTGTGTTTAAATTAAATTAGTGGCATGAAAATTATTTCTATTTTTTATCTTCAGATATTCGTCTAAGAATTATATTCCTTCTGATATTTGTTTTGAAATTTAGAAATTATTAATTGAAAAACATAATTTTAATTTGCATCCAACGACAGCCCCCAACTCCGACACAAGCTGGTGCAGTGTTAAACACTGAATCGGTTGAATGTCCCAAACAAATGCAACTGACATATATACTGTCAACCATAAACGGCTCGATTGCAACTTGAAGAAAGAATTGCTTGCTTCCTGTTTTCTGCAACCACAAGAGGGTCATTTGTACATTTGGAAAGTATTTGTAAATGTAAGCCTACCTGCTGAGCTGTATCCAACGTAATGCTAGTGTTGTTTTGTGTATGTGGATGAAGCTTTGGTCACTGCAGTGCAATTATTAAAGTAGGTTTAATCTTTAAAAAAAAAAATATATATATGGTAAATATAAATTTGTACTTGTTCATTATAATTTGCACATTCCTATAAAAGTGGATATAATCGCTGGTCTCCAATAAGCGACATCAGAATGAAAGGGAAGAGCAAATGCTAAATGCTTATTTCCAGCTGTTTTCCCAGTAGCCTACTATTAAAATAATAAAAATGCTGGACATACAGAATGTATTATGTACTTTTTACCTTGCAAATGTGTTGGAATACATGTATAAAAAAAAAAATTGTTCGGCTAGTCTGACATTTTTCCCCAACCTTAGGTTAAATTAATGTCCGTAGTAATTATGCCGATTCACACAAGATGAGTTGTTATGATTGCACATAATTATGACAATTATTTAAGTTTTAAAAATAAGCAAGAACTCTAACAAGGTCAGAACACAATGGGGAGTGTATGTAAGAAAGAAAAAAGTGATTGAACATTCTTAATAATTGCAATTCTGTCTCTAACGGTAGCGGTTAACGGTTATAGCAGTTATAAAGGACTGATGGCAATCAAGATGAGCATATAGATACCCCTACCCCAAAGGTTTCCAGGCTGTAAAACCAGAAACGGAACCTCTGGCTCCCCCTCAGAATGGGCTCCAGGGTAATATTGTTTAAATCACCAGAGCGTACTCAGTACTTTCAGAATTTCCAGCAAAACGCATCATTGTGTAACTATTCATTGTTTATCTGTCTGTAATTGTTTTAATTTAATTGAAATTTTATTTGTTGTAGCACATTTTTACGAACACAATTTGTCACAAAGCACTTAACCGATTGCATATTCCAGAAGGAATCGACATTTCAGTATAATTTCTCTTTTAGACAAACTATTGAGTAAAATAGAACATTTAAATATAAATATAACCATAAATGACACATTCTCTGATCATGCCAAACCACCATCTTCTCGTCTCTCTGCTTCCTTTCTGTTTCAGGTTCTGCACAGTCACCTGCAGAACAAGAGTTTGGGTTTAGGGACGCAATTCGATCTCCAGGTAGTTTTTCAGTTTTCTCCTTCTCTTGGTTTTCACAAAGGAGAAGTGATGGAATATAACTTCTGGAAAATAGTAAAAAAAAAAACAATTATATAGTTATTGGCAGATTAGTCTGTGGTGTATGCATTGAAAAAATATAATTTTGGTATAATAAGAAAGAAAGAATGGGCTGCTTGTCTGGGCTGGTGTACAATTCGGAGAAACATCCTGGTTTTAAAAATTGGTATGAATGGCAGCAGAAATGAATGCGGGTTGTCTGGTCTAATTTTAATTTTTAACCATTTCTGCCCTGGAAGCAGCCATGTTATTCTGGTGGTTGGGGACCACCTGGTACAGCCTCACATCCGGTTTCTCGCTACTTGACGTCTTCCTTCTCAGCAGGTAGGGCTCACCTGTTCGTTTGTTTGTGCATGTCTCATGTGGGTGTGTACAATTTGCCATTTTACACATGTGGGGATTTTGTGCTAAAAGCTGTAACATTCTGGGCAAATTTTTACATGTATATTTATGTAAAGATGGAATAAGCTATATTGGGCTATATAAAACTATCAGGCAAAAAATAGGTTTACAGACTATTTTATTTTATTAGTTTTTCCTTTTTTTAAAACTTTTTTTTAACGCTGTAGAATAATAGTGACGACATCAAAACAATGAAACGGCACCTATGGAATCGTGTAGCAAGTAAAACTGTGTTAAACATATCAAAATATATTTATATTTTAGATTCTTCAAAGTAGCCACCCTTTACCCTGAGGACAGCTTTCCACATTTTAGGGTTGGTCTCTCAACCAGCTTCTTGAGGTAGTCACCTGGAATACTTTTTCAACAGTTTTGAAGGGGTTCCCACATATGCTGAGCAATTGTTGGCTGCTTTTCCTTCACTCTGCAGTACAAATCCATCACTCTTCTTCTTGGTCAAATTGCTCTTACACAGCACTAAGTACAAACCAGATTGGATGGCATATCGCTGCAGAATGCTGTGGTAGCCATGCTGGTTAAGTGTGCCTTCAATTCTAAGTAAATCGCTGTCAGTGTCACCATCAAAGCACCTCCATGCCATAGCCCCTCCTCCATGTCCATAACTGAAGTTGCACCAAAAACCTGTCTTCATATTTCCACGATGTACACCTTTACCTACAAAAGCAGTCATATAATGGAAAACATGATTGATTCTCTATGCCTCAAAATGCATTACAAAGTGTGGGCAGAAGAAATAAATAAATAATAAACTAAATAAATAATGTGATTGCCCATTTTGTTGTCCATGAATCAACATTGTTATGGCCCTTATGGCTTCTACCGTTTATTTTCGCTACGTGGGACCAACAATTCACTCTGTTTATTGTTGTCATAGTACGCATTTAGTAGCAGTCACTTGTTAAAAATGCCATACTTTCATTGGTTCCTTTCCCTGTACGTTGCCGAAGTTGTTGCATTTTGAGTCAATGCTTTTATGGTTCCAACGCCTTGTCATATACGTTGTCCTCAAGAGGTATTGGTACAATACATATACATAATATAAAACAAAAAGGCTTTGTAAAAACATCATTGTTGTTTATCAGCTGATCTTGCACTGAAAATATGAGATGACTGTAACCTTGATTTTAAAATGTTTTTTTATCAAGAAATAATTATTTTTCTCAAAAACATGCCTGTTATTGGTACCCCTGCATTTAATACTTTTATGTACCCTCTACTTTATCAAGATAACATAGGAGACTAATGTTTTATGAGGTGAGAGATTTTAGACCATTTGATTTGTGACAATTTCTCCATATAGAAACTCCAGGTCCTTGGTCCTCTCTGGACTCCTCTTCAGCTCTTTTCTTCAACTGGTTTTCAATTGGGTTTAGGTCATGCAACTGGGATGGCCATTACAAAAGTTTTATTCTGTGGTCAGAAATGTGTATTTGGAGGTGTGCTTTGGATTTTTGTCCCGCTGGAAGGTCCTACGACAAACCAGCTTTAGCCTCCTGGCAGAGGCAGCCAGGTAATGGCCTAAACTCTGCCAATACTCGAAGTTCATGATTCCATATATTCTTACAAGATTCCCTGGGCCTTTGGAATAAACATCACAGATCCATTATCATACTTTACAGTGGGCATTAAGTTCTATTCTGCATGACGATTACTCTTTTCATGCAAAACCCACCTCTGGTATATGTTGACAAAAAGCTTTATTTTTGTCTCATCAGGCCATAGAATCCAATGATTTTAGCAAAACCCAGACCCTTACAGGCACCTACATTTATGGTTTTGTGATAGCAGAGGCTTTCTTCTGGCAACCCTTCATGGGCCCCTCTCTCCTCCCTAACAAAACAAAGCTATTGACACCCAGCAAACTACAGGCACCTGATAGAACCTTCGCCCACCAGACAGACTTCCAGCCAAGTTCGCATGTCAAATCACACACCTATTAGTCAAAAGCTGAATGATTAGTCCAGCTGAGCAGGCAGCAAGTATGCTTGTCCATTTTGATAAAGCAAGTACTGCCATCTTACTCACAAATCGCAAGACAAAGATACAATCAATGAAATCATCCCAAGGCAGTATATGGCTCAAGGCAATATAGTGTTCACTGAAAATCACCCAAGCAGAAAGCACACTAGTAATTCTGAAACCTGACTGACTGAAGATACAACAATGCCATCAAACAACACAGCTGAGTGCAGGTTGCAAAAGAACAGTCACTAAGTGAGCTGGGCGACTTCACACACTGCAAAAGCCAAGATATACTGGACTTGACAAACTAACTCTCACACAGGCCTTTAGCAGCATCACACCATAATGATACAATACACATGTTATGCAAACAGCATATCAAATAAAACAAAATATATACATTATCTGGTCACACAACCACAACAGATTATATTAGCCTACTCAATTCACAGATAGCATAATAGCTCTTACCTTTAGAAGTTCTTCTTTCTTGTCTTTCTCTTCGCAAAGTCGCAGGTCAAGTCCTCAAAGTCCAGAGGCTTGCTCCCCGACAGCTATTTTCGACACAGTTCACACCAACCAAATTCAAAGAATGTGCCGCGCATGGAATGTAATGAATTGGGTTGTTTTTCTTGAGTTGAGCTTGCAACCCACTATATTTCCCTGACATGTTTGATGCGTTGTCATATGCCTGGCCACGGCAGTTGGAGAGATCCAGCCCCAAGTCGCTGACCATCTTGATCACACAGTCGGCCAGACTTGACCCAGTGTAACTGTGAATTGGTTCGAATGCGATAAATTGCTCAACTACTTTCCCTTTCTCACTCACAAATCGGAACACCAAGGTTAGCTGGTCCATGTGAGACATGTCAGGTGTAGAGTCTACTGTAACAGAGAAATACTTTGCTCGCTGTAGTTCTGTAGCAATGGCTTGCTTTGTTTTGTCACCCATTAAGCCAATAAATTCCTCACAGATAGTTGATGCCTTGCCTTCTGACCATACTTCTGCAAATGTTCCATTAAAAATGGATCAAACTGTGCTAGCAGCTTGAGGATTCCCAGGCAATTACCATTGTGTGGGGATCCCAAAAGTTCATTATCTCCCCGGAAAGGAAGCCCCCTTTCACTCAGAGAGAAGCATCCACAGTGCCCAGATGTTTACTGCGACGTGTAAATGAAAACATGCATTTTCTGTGCACATCTCTCATTTCGTGTTCTGTTATTCTCTCTGGATGTTTCCAGTTGCTAAACCCGGCAACAAATGCGTTGCAGTGTGTTGATAAAACTTTACAAACAAAGTAATACATTTCTCTGGTGGAAGGTGAATATATAATCCATTCAGTTTCAGCATCGTGAAGGTATCGGGTCAGTGCGTCGTTAGTGAGAGAGCGTGTTTTTCCGCCAGCCTCGTTCCTACTCCGTGACACTGGATACTTAGCCGCCCAATTCTGAAATGCTGAAATCCCTTTGAGTAGAATTTCCCCCCGGACGCTCTCTGTAATCGATCCCCATAGTGCAGGGTCTTCAGAGATGATGGTACCTGCCACTGCCAATGAGCTTGAGGTGGCATTACCTGGTTCTGTTTGCTGACCGGCGTCATCTCGATCTTTTTCCGTTACAGTTAGCTGAGGCTGCGCATAGCTGGCAGAGGGTGATGCTTCCAAGCTAACGTGGGCTAGCTCGACATCCTCCTCTTCATTTCTAGCTTTTTTGAAAAAGCTACTTATTAGCGGGACATTTTTTATTGCAGCCGCTTCTTTCTCTTCCTTTTCCTTTTTTTTCTTTCTCTTGGCAGCCCCGCTGGGCTTTTGGTTGCTATTGCTGTCGATTTTCTATGAACACTAATGTTACATGATACTTTTTTCCACAGTTCCACCCGCAGATACAACCTATCTGACCATGGATCAGTTACAAATTAATTCCACTGTTTTAATCTCAACTCGTTCTTAGAAAAACTGATCTTGAATCTGTACGATTTAGACCACCTGCTCTATGCCCACCCACCTTTATCGTTAGCCTATACACAGTGCATTGCGGCCTGCTCCCAATCTTTTAATTTGAATCTTTTTATAAACTTTTATTTTATTCTGATAGGATAATTATCAAGATCGAGGGCCAAGTCTTGTGTAGACTATTTCTATGTAGCTGAAAAAAATAAAAAATAATTCTTCCATCACGGAGGGCCCCTCTCGGCCCAAGGGCCCCTGGGCACATGCCCAGATTGCCCATATGGTAGATCCGGCTCTGTTTCAATGCTACCCTTGAAATTAAATATTGTTCTGTTTTTTATATTTTATATGACATTCTTATGACAAATGAAAAAAACTGAAATATGTTGCTTGCGTAATTATACAACCCCTCACACATTAATATTTGGTAGAGCCACCTTTTCTTGCAAAAACAGCTTTAAGTCTTTTGGTGTAAGTACCGTGCCTTGCATAAGTATTCACCCCCTTGGACGTTTCCACATTTTGTGGAATTGTATTTAAATTTTATTGGGATTTTTACTATTTGTTTTATACAAAATACCAGACACTTTGAAGGTACAACTTTTTTTTAAAATTGTGACACTTAATTAGAAGGAAAAAGACATTTGTTTGGTTACATAAGTATTCACCCCCCTCAGTCAATGCTTGGTAGAAATACCTTGGGCTGCAATTATAGCTGCAAGTCTTTTGGTGTAAGCACTGCAACTCTAGGCAAAATAGCTCAAGCCTTGTCAGGTTGGATGGGAACTGTTGGTGAACAGCAGTTTTCAAGTCTTTTCACTGATTCTCAATCGGATTGAGGTCTGGCCTTTGACTGGGCCATTCTAAGACAATCTGGTTCTTGGTTTTACACCACTTTGTGTAGCTTTGGCTGGGTGTTTAGGTCATTATCCTGCTGGAAGGTGAACCTGCGCTGCGAACCTCAGGTGTAGACTGAAATTCATCTAGAATTACCTTCTATTTGGCTCCATCCATCTTGCGATCAATCCTGACCAGTTTCCCAGTCCTTGCTGCTGAAAAGCATCCCCCTCAATATGATTCCATGCTTCAAAGTGAGGATGGTGTTCTCAGGGGGATGAGCGTGTTGGTTTTGCTCCACACAACCACGTTTTGCGCTAAGGCCAAAGAGTTACATTTTGATCTCATCGGACCAGGGAACCTTTTTCCATGTGTTTTCTGTGTCTCCCACATGCCTTTTGCCAATGGCTTTCTTCTCACCATGCTTGAGCGAGAAGAAGCCCAGGTTTCTTTAACGCCTGGGTTATGGTTTTCCTATGGATGGTTTCTCCGATCTCAGTTGCTGATCTCTCCAGCTCCTTCAGAGTTACCATTGGCCTCCTGGTTGCTTCTCTGACTTTTCCCCCTCTTCTCTGGTCACTGAGTTTGTTGCAGCCTTTTTTAGGTAGAGTCATGGTTTTGCCATATTCTTTCAATTTTTTATTAATAGATTTAACGGTTCTCTGTGGGATGTTCAAAGTTTGGGATATTTTTTAATAACCCAACCCTAATTGGTGCTTCTCCATAACCTAGACTTGTTTTAATAGCTCCATGCTCTTCATGATGCTGTTTGTTCAGATATGCTCTCTAACAAACTGGGGCCTTCCAGAAACGAATCCAATTGATCTCCAAGTTTTAACATAAATGTGGAAACGTCCTAGGGGATTCAATATTAATGGTATGTACCAGCTTTGATTTTGGCCTATTCTTCTTGGTATATTTGCTCCAGATCGTTCACGTTGGTTGGATGATTTGTGTGAGCCACAATTTTCTAATTGTGCCACAGATTCTCAATTGAATTGAGATCAGGACTTGGGGATATTTTCTGCGGTTTTTGATTCAATCAATTTTTGCTTGTGCTAGGGATCATTCTCCTGCTGAAAGGTGAAATTCCTCCCTAACTTCAGTTTTTTCTGTATTTTGCTCCGTTTATTCTTCCTTCAATTCTAACTAGATGCCCTGTCCCTCCTGATGACAAGAATCCCAGCAGCATGATGCTGCCACCACCATACTTCACCGTAGGGATGGTGTGTCTTGAGGCATCTATAGTGTTAGGTTTGCACCACACATATCAGTCTGACTTTTGTCCAAAAGCTCTATCTAGGCCTCATCTGACCACAAAACCTTTCCCCACATCTCAGCTGGGTCACTGTCATACTTTCTGGCGAACTCAAGATGATCTCTCAGCAGTGAGTTTTTTATCCAGAAACTTCATTAATTTGTGAATGAAATTCCCACAGCATACTTGCACCGGAAAACTTATGCAAGCAACGTATTTCCGTTTTTTACGTCATAAAACCAATTTTAGAGTTTGTGTTTTAAACGTTAAACTTTGATGTATCATTTGTAATTCAGTAATACACTATGTGGACAAAAGTATTGGGACTCCCACACATTACACTTTCAGGAGCTTTTATGACGTCCCATTCTAAATCCATAGGCATTAATATCGAGTTGGTCCCCCCTTTGCAGCTATAACAGCTTCCACTCTTCTTGGAAGACTTTCTACAAGGAGTGTGTCTGTTGGAATGTTTGCCCATTCCTCTAGAAGAGCATTTGTGAGGTCAGACACTGATGTTGGACGAGAGGGCCTGGCTCGCAATCTCCATTCTAGTTCATC
>JAOYSI010073331.1:9341-20085 GCA_025775065.1 Hiodon alosoides
TATACTCTACACTCAACAGCACACAGGATTACACAGCTCACAACGAATATACTCTACACTCAACAGCACACAGGATTGTACAGCTCACAATGAATATACTCTGCACTCAACAGCACACAGGATTACACAGCTCACAATGAATATACTCTACACTCAACAGCACACAGTAAATAAAACCAAACAAATGGCATATAGGCACACGTATAAAATTGTAAATTGTAAATTTACCCATAAAAGTCCACAGAAAGATTAATTGATGTTAACAAGAAAAATGCGTAAGAAGCTAAACCTAACTCTGGTGTTCGTCATAAACATATTCACGGTCACGGTCATGATGACTATCGCTATCCTTAACAGGATGAGGATGCAAGTGAACATTATCACCAAATTGTGTGGAAGCCGAAATGTGAGGCAACCACAAATCCGAGGCCAACACTTCTGAGGTCTCCCGGGCAATCTGGCATCATCAGGATACAACATCTCGTTGCACGAATGTGGTGTTCATGGTAGACGCAAGGAGAAAGCCTTTCCTGAAGGCTCAGCCCAAAAACAAGGCAGTGAAAATTCAGCAAAATGTATCAAACAAAGCCAGAGAGTTTGGGGTATTCTCACCGATGTTCCGTTGGTCAGAAAAGGCACATATTATGACCGCGGTGAAAAATGAGCTGGATCTAGTTTGCTTCAGGGGTGTTTTGATTAATCTGGTGCTGTTCCCTTTTTTAGAATAGAGAACAATGAATTCATGATCATAGCAGGACATTATAGGGTCGAAAACTGACATTCCAGCGTGACTAAAACAAGCAAGCAGCAAAATCCACCAATAAATTGCTAGCCATCGCAATGCAAAACAAAAAATTATGAGGCCGCTGTCTGTGTCTGCACAAATGCTGCCGTGAGTGAGAAAGCCATTTTAAAAACCATTTCATCTCTGGATCTGTCATGTCTAAGCAAATTCCAAATGAGTCATTAGAGTGCAGAAGGCTTTTAGCTCTCCCCCACCCCTCCTCGCTGACAGCCGTTTGATATTATGTACTCAGCACTGTGGGGACAGTGTTTTATAATGGCGCTCCCATGCATTATCCATTGGTTAAACAGCGATCCAGCACAGAGAGGAAAGGTTGGGTTGACTACAGAGCGGGGAGGAATCACGGGTGGGTTCCAGGCAGTTTAATGCGTCCCCAAGGAAATAATTACTGCATTCTCACCACCATTCTTAGCTCTAGGGCAAAAAATACTTTTTGTCTATATTTTCAGAAATTGTCTGTTGTGAAAATATATATGTGCCACAAGATATGGGCTCCATGATATATGGGGGGTAGACGAAATAATGGAAACACCAAGCAATATACTGTATAAACACTTCATGAACATGAAGTTGTTGGGCTGCCCTTTGACTTCAGAACAGCTTCAAGCTGTCTTGAAAAGCTGAGTCATAAGTTTAAAATGTTTCTAATAGGATATTGGACCATATTTCAAGGAAAGTCTCGCTGAGAGAGGGAGGAGGTGAAATTTGGGAACCACAGGGTTCACCTTGTTGCCTAAAATTCTACCATGTAGAGTAATAATCAAACCCAATGACTCCCATGAGATGCCTGTCCACATCATAACAGATCCACCTCCGTTGCCAACATCATAACAGATCCACCTCCATTACCCACATTATAACAGATCCACCTCCATGTTCAACTGCTGAGAACAGTTAATGTGGGTTGAAGGACTCCTTTGGCTTTCTCCAAACGTAAACCCTTCCAGATGTAAAGCAAAAAGTAAAGGGAGATTCATTCAACCAAATTAAAGTCATTTACTGCTCAGTGGCCTCGGTCACAAGCAGTTTCCCAGTAGCAGCCCTACCAAAATTACCAGCTTTGTAAAGCTCACAATACATAATTTGAGCCAAGACTGGGTCACAACAGTGTAGGTTCAGTTCTGTGGTCATTTGTTTTGTGTCCTATTGAGTGTCCATCCATCCCTCTGAGATTTGGCCACTGTTCCCCTTTCCTGATGCAGTTTTCCCTTGTTTGGCGTATGCACATTAAATAATGTTATAATTTCTCACTGACATATCTGGGATTCTGGCACCGACTATTCAACCTCTTTCTAAACCTGAGAGATTGCTCACGTTGCTTTAAAATCTCGTAAATGAATGTGTTGATTTTAAGACGTCTTTTATAGCAGAAACATGTTGGTATCTAGTGTTGGAATTCATTTGAAACGTGCGTGGGACCTCTAATACCACCTGCATTAGACCACGTCCCTCTCAACAGTATTGCAGGCCTGCAGGCACCCGGGCAGCAGTTGGTCGATGCTCGTTGCAGAGAGCTGAGAGAAAAACCCTGCCGATTTAATCCACTCCAGCCTGGGCCGAGCAATGCCACTCGGGAGTCACTCGGAAGGCCTTGTGGTGAATTCTTGCGTTTGAATGATGTTGTCTACCCCCATACTTTCTAATCCGTTTTCAAAATGGATAAACTTTTCGCAGGCCTACTCACCAGCCCTGTCTTGCAAAGAAACCACCAGCTTGGCTCAAAGTCCTTGATATTCCGTTAAAAATTAATAGAATTAGGGACCGCTGCTTTTGAACTCCCACTGGTGCACATCATTAGGAGCTTGAGGAGACCAGGAAGATACGGTCTAACCCATGCCTATTGGCAGTTCCCCTCCACCATTCTCCACGAGACCATGCTTCTCTTTTGAATTATGCATCAGGCCTTAAAGAAAAAATCTTCTAGATTTAGATTATCTCTGCATCCATATCACTAATTATACCACTGTACTGTCAACCTAATGAATTCATTAGACCCCTAGGAAATCTGTATAGATTTGCACTGCACGGTTGACTTGCTCTGGTTAATTGATTGGATTTTTTTTTCTTCCCTGGCCTCTCTCCTCACTCCATCAATATCCATTTCTCTCCCTATTGTATCGTAGGTAGTATTACTGGATTCTCCACAATGGGTTAGTGTATCATCCTTATTTGTGAGTGATGCTGAGTCAAACGATGTCAAGATCTTTTTTTATTGAGTAGAAAATAAAAGTATGTGAATAAAATAATCCGTCTCCTCTAGCAGAGAGCAGATCGAAAGATTAAGTTACATATTGTGTGTCAGGTCGCTGTACCAGGCAGTTAAGCAAAACTCGTAGATCAATCAGTTACTCCAAGAGCGGGCCATTCCAGCTCCTCAGGGCTGCAGGACGAGCTGCTTTTCCTTCAACCTCTGTTATAGCTCTTTGATTGAAGTCCTTACTTGGGTATTCAGTCACTTCACCCAATTTTCCCGGTGTGATTCCATCACTAATTTAAAGATAAGTCTGAGAACTTTCAGGAACCTTAAGAATTTCCCCTGCCTTGTTCTAAACCAACTTCCTAGACTAGCCTGCTAAGCTTTTTATTTCATTTCCGCCCACTGTCTCCAATGGAATTAATCAGCAGAATAGGTAGGAGTGAGGACTGCAGTAAATGAAGTGGCTGATGGATTCAGAAAGAAGGCAGGGAGTGGAGACCACTAAATGGTTGGTTTCAGAGCAGCTGTGAGGCAGACCTAGATGGGAAAAAAACCCTCTGACCCCAGCAGGGACAAAGAGAATTGCTCAATATTTTATAAAGGGGAGACAAAAACACTAAACGGCACAATCCCGTTTTCCTTTTTGAGTTCCATAACGGGTCTGAACTCCCGAGCGAGGGCAAACGACACACTCCAGTGAACAAGGTGCATTTCAGGAGCTGACCCTTCCTGCAGACAGTACACCTAAATTGTCTAAAAGACTGAAATCCCACTATAACCTCTGTATCTCTAACCCCCAACGCACAATCAAGGGCTCTCTACAAAAGGGTGAATAATCCGGGTGCAATCCTCCTCTTTATGTGAAATTTACTTTGATTAATGTGCACCTGTGTAACTAATCTAAATGCATATTTTAACCTTTAAAAACAAGTATCACCGTCAAAACTCTTACTGGAGTCAAAATCCTCCTCTTATTGAGTAAACATTGAACATTTTTCTCCCTACCCTTATTCTTTGTAACCCTCGTTTTTCGCCCGATTCACGACCTGCCCACTACTGCATCCCCACCCTTCAAAACTGCTCTCAGTCGGATGGGCTGCACATTGTGCACAGCCTTGTATCAGCAAGCACGGCTGAGGCCCGTGAAGGTGTCAGAGTCAAACATCTGCTGAGCATCGTTAGAAACGTCACAGGATGGACATCGAAAGCCAAAGTAAAGGGACATGATGACACTGGTGTCACAAACAGCATCGAGAGAACCACCGCGTGAGGTAGACCCAGTCGGACAGGCGTGAATCTCTCGCGCTCCAAGCTAAACCCTCCCCACGCTTTCCCCTCAGGTACAGCCACTGGCTAAACAAAAGAGCATTCTTTTATACGGTAGCTGATTGAACCATTCACCCCAGCTGTAGCAATCACAATGCTGTGGAATGTTGGCAATCAGGGTTAGGGTTAGGGAATGTCAGGCTGGCCGGTCTTAAAGGGGCGGAACACTGACTCCCTACCCACAGTTCTACCACAATATGAAAATTGTAAAACACTGCTGTTGCTCCCAGACTGCCTGTATAAATACATGACAAGAGCTTGTGGACAACTTCATAATGAGAATTTACTCCCTAAAGTGTCAAAGATGCAAACACACTGCGATAACCAGCTTGTGGAAACTGCAATGGTGCCCCCCTGCTCAGGATGAACCAAGGCTTTACCTTGACCTCACTGCTCCAGTGTCTGTTCTTCTGGGGGTTGGAGAGGACTAAGCACCAGTCTCTTATTCCAATCTTATAATACACAAAACAACACAACAAAACAACAAAACACAGCGTAGATATATGCTACTTATGAGAAATTATTTTTTACAACAACATCCATAGTGTTTCTGTGGTTTTTATGTGCAGCTAAAAAAAACCAAGTTACTAATGCTACCTGTCAGTGTTTGTGCAGCTTAAGTAATACTTATTTGAGTGTCTCCGCGATTACTTTAAACGCAAAGCGCGAGATCAATTAACACACCCCAAACACCCCGCTGCCAAAAGCTAAAAAGACAAGGCAGCTGCAAAACAGACCTCAGGGGTTATTCATAAATCGATCCCGAGATATCTCATCACCGTGACCAGCCCCACCTCCCTCAGCTGCCTCGTCTCGATGGGAATAAAGCCCGCTCGCCGTGGTAAACAGACTCGGCATTCTGTTATTTACACATTTTCAGCTTTCCTTTGCGATGGAAAAACAGTCATTTCCGGGTCCTGAGCAGAAGCCGATAAGCCCGGACACGTGTATCTTCACAGTGAGATATTACAGCGTCTGTCAATCTCAGCACATCACACGAGAACGGCATCAGGAGGCAGAGTGGTCAAGAGTAGATTTTGGTGGTTAAAAACATGCTGGTCCATGCTTTAATATGGTGCATTGCATATTTCACAGAAATAAATTAAATCCTAAATGAACCGGAGGGAAAGGGAGAAAGCTTTGAAGGAAAAAGACACATTTGGGAAGGGGTTTAAAGACAACAGCCAGCATATTGCTTAAAGACAAAGACGAACCAGGCAACGGACTGGCATTGAGGTGAAAGATGTATTTCTGACCACTGTTGCAAATGATCAATCTAGGCTGTGATTGGCATCAACCTGAAGGGAACATGGCTGTATTTGATTGTGATTAATTTTATTTGAATTCTATCTGATCCAATTTAAACACCGCCATCTTGCTAGCTTAGGGTTCTTTTGACTTCACTACTGATAGAAGATTCTCAGAAATATTGTCTTGAGGGGTAACACTAGATAAATAAAACAAGGCGATGACATATAGGCACTCAGTAAATGTTGCCTGTTCTTTACCGGGCCAAAGTCACAAAAAAATCACGGCACCAATGAAGTCAATCAAACAAATACAATCTGCAATTAATGGATAATTGTGTATATATCAAAAGATCTCAAACAGAGACATGTACCAAAAGTGTTTGTGCCTGGATAAGGTCCAGCATTATTATTATTATTATTATTATTATTATTATTATTGTTATTATTATTATTATTATCCTTATGAGAGAAAGTTTAAATTAATTCTATTGGTAATTAATTTTTATGAACTGCAATTAGAAAATGAGTTTGACGTCCACACTGCTGTAATATCCAAACAACCATCACACGTGCTCTTTCGAAGACTAAATAATAATAAATAATAAAAAACCCTGAAAGAGTGACAGACAAAGCCACTGGTGCTCAGAGAGACTTGGCTGTATTTGACAAATAAAAACCAAAAAAACATTTTGTCGGCAGAGGCTTTTCAACCGGGGAGGGAGGCTCAAAGGAAGCAGGAGGGAGGGACAGAAAACAACTCTGCCAGTCTAAAGATATTTGTGGGTCACGTTTCACAAGCTGGGATTTAACACACGCACAGCCCGGGCATTTATTTATCTTAAAAGGGTAGCCTTCTCTGATGGGCTACATTTCCCAGATTAGCGGGTCAATTTCACAGTTTGATTGTTCAGTTGGAAACTGTGCGAAAGGAAGAGGGAGGGTGGCAGGGGAAGATAGTGAGAAACGCGGGGAGACAGTGCGGAGAACCGGATAGCGCAATTCGACAAGGAAGGAGCCTCAGAAAGCATCTGTCTTGTGCGGGACTTTATCGCAGACAAAATGTGCTGTATCCAATCCTGGTGAAACTCAGGTGTAGGATTGAGGTTCTCCCAAAAGGCGACAGGAGTAATGTACTTTTCTCATTTCCAAATAACTTTGATCGTAAAAAAAGAAGCTTCCACGCACGAATGGGAGAAGGAAAAAAACATCAAGAAATATACAGCCGACCCCCCACTCACCCTGACGGCTGAGTCAGACGCTCAAAGCCCGGCCCTTCCACCGGCGGACAGAGCAGGATCAATAAGAACGAGAAGCTCAAAACTGCTGTGTTCTTCTTGCCAGCCGTATCCTAAGGGCTGGACTTGACTGCGGCAGTCAGTCATAGACATGCAGATCACGAGTTCTCTCTCGCGCTCCTGGTGAGGAGAAGGCGACTCAGGTGCGGGATTGAGGGTAAATACCGCTCGAACCAAGGGCCGCATCGGTTGCCTGAGGACGATAAGTGGATCGTTTGGCGCTCAGAGAGCCAGGCCCGTCCGCCCCCCTCGGGCTCCTGATCTGACTGAGCTGTGGCACTTCATAAAGTCTCCCCCCATTGGCTGGGTTCATCAGACTGCCGCGGCTCCCATTTCACAGGCGAGAGCCCTCGGGCGCAGCCCCTGTCGCCGCCACTTTGACCTTCGTGTCTGGACATGCGGTGAGCCGGCTGTCACTCCAGCACTTGGGGGAGCGGTGTCTGCTTCTTATGCCCGGAGCACGATCCAGTCCCCGTCTTGGAAATGAGGGGAGTCAAGTAGGAGCGGGGCAGCTTTGTAGGGCCAGTTTTCTGTTGATTCGCCCCTCCTGACACCCCAGATCCATTTTTTTGCGAAGCTGAACTTCCCGAGATGAATCGAAAGAGGGAGCTTACTTTGTGCTTGTCCTTGCTGCACCTTGGCTTTGGTTTAATCTAAAATCCTTACAGCTTTGTCAGGAAAGAAAAGTCTGCATTTTGACACTCAGTCTACCTGAGACTTCACCTTGCTGAAGGACCCCAGGGGCCGTCCAGGTGATTAAGGGGCCCGGATGTCAGCCGCGAGAGCTCTGTCACTGGCATGTTTCAGCCTGTCGCTCACATCACATCTCTGCTGATGCGATGAGAGCGGCTTGCCAGCAGTAGAACAGGTGGGTAGGGGGGGCCACTGTTTAAAAGCCCTTAGAGGCGATGCTAGGTAAGGGGACAGAAAAAGAGCACTTATTTCGGTTAGCGGTGGCCGAAAGCAGTTTGTTGGAAGTGAGAGGACGTTGGTTTTTGTCTCAAGGGGTAGACAAACATTGATCATCGACATCAGCATTTCCCATGATTCATATGAGCTCAGTTATCCCTCACTTTCATTTCAGTTCCTCCGCAAACATGCACAAAACGCAGCACTTTTTCTTCTTTTGCAAACAGCACCAAAATTACCATTTGGGATCGCTTGGTTTTACTCTACAAAATTTCTTCTTTTGCAAACAGCACCAAAATTACCATTTGGGACCGCTTGGTTTTACTCTGCAGGAAAAAAAGAGACCCTTTTGAAAACATCTTTGGGCATCAAACGTTTCCTTGGACACAGTTCCTTTATTAATCATGCACGGTAATGACATTTTACTCACAGGAAATAGACACACACAAAACATAGCACGTCATGTGCTACAATTGCATTGCATTCTCTCCAAGTCGCTCCTTCGCCGCTAACCGAATCAGTGAGTCGATTCTTCTTCATCAGCGTTGTCCCGTGAGTGCGATCCAACCTTCCTTTCATTCTCTACCGCTTACGAGATATCTGAAGAGCTCCCAGAGAACTCTTTGTCCGAGAAAGAAAATGAAGGAGACTGAGAAATGAGCACAAGCAGATGTTTCGGGAGGTGGGGAAGGATGTCAGGCCGACCAACATGGCCGTGTCTTTAGGAGCATCTCTGAGGATTGGGTTACGCCCAACACCATCCCCTCATCCCAGGTCTTCCTACAGATGCTGCTTCCATTCCCAGAAGGCATCATGAAAGGAACCACCAACGGCGCTCTGTTGGCCGCCAGCTGTTTGCCGTCATCGCCGCCGGGCCGGAGCAAACCACACACCGTCGGAGAGAGGAAGTGAAAATGAGCGGGCCCTTCCGAGAGTCTGTGGCGCTGGCACAAGAGAAGGCCAAGGAGAGAAAAAAACCTTGGCGGGATGCAGTCTTCTGACAGGCTGGTATCCCGTCACATGAGAGGGGCTGCTGAGGCTCGGGGCTGGCGCCTCAATGCAGATTCCACTCCGGCTCCCATGTAGCAAAGCAGAGCCCGCCAGCCCCACATGGAGGCGGGAGCCACTGTGTTTCCTGGGACTCAGAAATAGATTCTGTCAAACTGGATCATCCTCACACGCCTGTGGAAGACGCAGCAGAAGGTCATTCTCTGTCTTAAATTCTATCATATTTATTTTTCGACTAGGCTGGATTGTCTTAGAAATGGCAATAACTTTAAATTTGTATAAGCGCTTAGGACAGTTCCCTCAACTTTCGGGGCTGCTCCCCAACACCAGGAGTGAACCTCAGATCTGGCTGGTGTGATGTTTCGTCAGGCATCCTTACATGAACATAAAAACATAAAGTCAGAAATTAATCATGTCCCTGTCTGGAATTTTGCCAGTGTTTTGTTCCAGATTTGAAATAAATGAATAAATGAATAAATGAATAAACGCCCCTTGAATAAATATTCAGGGTACGAATTCACACGGACTGACTTTCTGAGGATTATCCTTCCCTATTAATACAGTGGCAGATGTCGCAACCGTGGTTCCTCAGAGTAACGTTTAACGGGAACGTCATTAAAGTCTGAGCATCAATGTTATCTGTAGAAATAGCAGTATGTTGCACACCCTATCTATAAAACATCTTGATTTTACGTCATTCTCCTCAAAAGGGGGATAAGGAATCGTAGGGGGATCAGATTTTTATACAACGCACAAAGTTGGAAACGACAGCCCTAGCTTCAGTGGGCTCTTGCGTTCTCAGATCAAAATCGCCAGGTTTATGATACAGCCACATATGTGATGGTTTAGGAGATGCTGGTAGCAGCTCTGAGGTCAGCTTGCTGAAGATCAACCCACCCTTGGCTCACATTCTCTGTTCCCTCCGATATAAGCACCAGGCCGCAATCCTGACTAATCACACACCTGCTGGACCTAAAAGTTCTGGGTCATCTACCTTTAGGGAAGCAAGTTTTGCACAGCCTGAAAAATACCTCATGATAATGGGCCACTACAGGTCTCTAACGCACCCTGGTGGGGGTGAATAAGGAATGGGTTTGAACAGCCTCCAACAGAACTATGGGGGTGGGTTTATACAGGTTTTTATAAGAACAGAAGTGGGTTCAAAAGTTACAGGCTCTTTCTCAGGATTGTTACGTTGTCTAATTCCATGCCTGTGTTAAAAATCACACAACTCAGTCAACATAAGACTGCCGTTAAACAGTCACTCATAGAAATCGCAGTTTTAAAAAGGCTTTTTTTTCTCTCCTGGACATTTAAAAAAAATTTAATTAAAAATGAGATGCCACTATTGAGATAGAGCTTTCAGCTTCTACAGCTTAGTTCATCATATAGGGAAATCCAGAATGTACATGAAAGATATCACCAAGTTAGAGTAAATGTAAAACATAGAAAGACATTTAAAGAGAATGAAGAGATGCATTCAACGAAGCTAATGCATTGGCCTGATTAATTGTATGGGAGCCAAAACCTGTATTCTCCTTGTACCATTTTCTGAGTTTATCTGCTAACATATGCTAAGATATGCCAGTCTGGGAGCACCACGGGCAGGTTTAGGGATCCAGAGGAAGGGGGAAAGGAAGGCTGAGACTTGGGTCTGAGTGGGCCGGGAGTTCTGGACAAACTACAGGGCCCTGATCGCACAGGTGGAACAGACAACCAGCGGGGAGTTGTCCCCAGCCTGATTCTCTCTTTTACATCATCAAGGTTTTCATGTGATTATTCAGTGCTGCTTCACCAGCAGACAGTTCTTCAGTGTGTTCAGCCTATCATGCTATTTGGGTGGACTACAGATAAGGAGTCACCCTCTGTGTGAGTGTCTGTGTGTGTATGTGTGTGTGTGTGTGTGTGTGTGTGTGTGTGTGTGTGTGTGTGTGTGTGTGTGTGTGTGTGTGTG
>JAOYSI010073332.1:0-54263 GCA_025775065.1 Hiodon alosoides
CTTCTCCCCCCCTTTGGTGCTTGTGGGGGCTCAACTCAAATGAAACAAGAAGAACAGTTATCTTCTCCCCCCCTTTGGTGCTTGTGGGGACTCAACTCAAATGAAACAAGAAGAACAGTTATCTTCTCCCCCCTTTGGTGCTTGTGGGGACTCAACTCAAATGAAACAAGAAGAACAGTTATCTTCTCCCCCCCTTTGGTGCTTGTGGGGGCTCAACTCAAATGAAACAAGAAGAACAGTTATCTTCTCCCCCCCTTTGAAGAAGGCGGTCTTTTGAGGAATGTCTCTGCAGCTCCTCGTGACTGCTCCACCATGTGACCTGCCCTAATAATACCTGTCCCATAATTATACTGACCCGCTCAGATTTGTCCCGTCCCTAATAATAAAAAAAAACATTCGAATCCAGTCCAAATTCCATCCTCTTCATCAGAATTTCCCATGTGATCTCCTCCCATTCATTGTGTCTCCCTGAAACGTATTCACTCATAGCTTCCCATCTGGCTGCAAATCTAGAATCACTCCACTAATCAACTCACCTGAGCCGGTGATTTACCCTGTAAATTTTGATGTAATTATCATTTTATTTAAATATATATATTCTCTCTCTCTCTCTCTCTCTCTCTCTCTCTCTCTCTCTCTCTCTCTCTCTCTCTCTCTCTCTCTCTCTCTCTCACACACACACACACTTTTTTCTTATGAACATGCCGGCAGATAATATATAGTTGAGTAATATTCCTGTACTATATGAACCTATAAAAGTTTTATGTGATAGCAATAAGAGTACTGCAGAGGAAGGACACTAGGGGATGTAATAGTTACACTAAGGACATGGAATTAAGGTCACGGGTTCCACTCTCAGGAGGGTCTCTCCCAGACACTGGATGGGCTTTATCTCCTGTACAAATAAATCCAATGGTAAAAATTCTGAAGTGATGAGAAATATGTGTATGAAATTTATATTAATAGCTTTTGGAGTATTGCCCCAGAAAGGGACACGGTTCCCCAATGTTTTGGTCCACTGTCTCAGGGCTTTCTGATTTCCTTTCATCGCTTTACTATACTGCAAAACTGCCAGTGTTGAATCAACACTGTCAGTGTTAATATTAATCCGAAGGATTTCCCATAGACTAATTTAAACAGTGATTTAATTATTATCATAATTTTCTGCTGTTTTGCTGTGTAGCCATCGTCACCTAATCTAATGATAAAAAAAAAATTTAATTGATTCAGCATCAACTTAATTCAAATGGGTGTGTCACCCTGAACAGCTGTCTGTGCTTTTTATTGCTTTACACTGTGATCCACAGGACAGAACTCTCAATGTGATATAATCTCCTCTTTGGACAGTAGCCAAACGATGACGCTGTCCATGGTTATGGAGAGAAAATAGCAGGTTTTTTATTTTTATTGTAAACTGACAAGTAAAAATACTGTTTGCTTTCCCCATTAACATCCTGCCCATCTCCCCATGTGGCCAACAAACAGTGTTAATATGGTATTAGCACCTTTTAACTTGCAAGGCAAGTTATGTCAGTTATCGTCTCTGTTAAAGCAGATGATATCGTTGAAATTATTAAAGGTTAAACAAAAATCATGACCTACATACCATTGTCCATACATATATTTACTGTAGCATTGAGAAAATGCAGGTCCAAACACACATAAAAGTCTTTGTGATGATAGATCTTTTTGATGACAGACTTATGAATTAAAAAAGGAGAACCTGTTACATACAGAAAGACATTAATGAATACATGCATACCTGTGGAAGTTTGAGCAATAAAGGGCTCTCACTTCCTGTCTGGCACGAACGGAAGCAGGGGGTTAAAAAGAAACACGCATGCTGAAAAGAAAGAGATTGAATTTGATGATAATTCCCGTAAGCGGCGAGGGGGAAAATTGCAGAGGGTACCCAATCATGACGGCAGGATTAGAGAACTGCAGCAGAGGGGAGATTGAAGGCCCGGTGAGGAAGTGACAGTCAACCTCGCATTAAATAGAACCCGGGGTGGCAGAATTCAAGAATGGGGGGTACAGTGAGGGAGCGCTTGGCTGGTCTGAACATAGAGAGAAAACCAAAATTTCCCTATGTCTCTATTCCACTGCGGTGAGCTGCATCCACACATCCTGTATATGAATCTTCTTGGAATCTGCTTTGTGGAAATTGAGTGACATTGCGGCCGGTTTTATGCTATTCCTTCCCCAGGTGACATTGAATCTTTGGTGAAGCTAAATGGATGATTAGCTTGTTGTCATATGGAAGTGGGCTCCCCCTAAACATGTGAAATGTTTTCATGTTGATAAACAGAGACCATCTTCCTGCTACAGGCAGATGAAGAGACCGTGAGTGATTTCAATACCAAAGCAGGTCACAGCATCTGTTTAACACGGTCGCTACACTCTATCAAAATAGCATCAAAAAGCACTGGATAATAATGGATGATTAATGCAAAGCACTTTGAACGGTCACAAAAATCTTCAATCAAAAATATAATAAATAAATAAATATAAAAAATATCTTTGAAATCGTCATGGTAAGAAAAAAAAAAACACAGATTAGAGGGATTTCTGGCTGCTGGGCCTAGAGTATAAAGAGGGAATTTCCTGGTCCTCAAGGGTATTTGGAGGAAGACACCCTGCATCCTGGGGCATTTTCCAGTCACAGTTAGACCACAGCTGGTTCATTCAGGAGCTTTTAGTTCTGGTCTTCGTTTCCATACACTTTTCAAACTTAAAAAACTATCAACAATGACTAAGAGATACAAATAAGAACCACAACTGTGCCACTTTTTTAAAAAATCACATAACTTGGAATGAATGCACTCACACACACACACCATTGATTGTAATAGATTATAGCCTTATCAACTGCCCTGGGGCATTTTCTATTTATTTCTCTGAAAGGAATAATAAGGCAATAATTTCCATGTAATTGTGATAATAATTATTATTATGGTGACGAAGTGGCTTGTCTCTGTTCCTTTTTTACTGTTCCCCTCAATGTAAGACTCAGTAAAGGGACAGCATATGCAGTCTGTCATGTTAAGTTAAAAGGATTTTCTTCTTGGATAAATTATTTATCTGTGTAAAGCTCCGGTGTGTGTATTTTTGCCGCCTGGTAAATCTTCAGCCTTCAACTTCCCATTGCTGTTAGCAGGTTTCCACTGTTACCTCTTGCTTTATTGCAATTAGCATCTGGCATCGAGCTGTTGCCATAAGATCCTTTTAGATGTACAAGTTTCATGCTGAAACTACAATGGGGTATCTGTAGACTCATATAAGAAAAAAAAACATTTTTATTAATTTTAATTGGTTTGGGTCTTTACAAAAGGCCCCGTTTTTTTTTGTCTTGCATATCAGAAATACTCTTAAGTATTTTCCAAAAATTATTAGACTAGATTTCAATAGCAACACTAGTGAAAAAGAAAGAATGACTGGTCCCAGCACGGTTTGTTATCTATCTGTAATGAAGTAAAAAGCCTAAAATATCTAACAGGCCTTCACTTCATTATAATAAAATAGAATAGAGTAATAATTAATATTGCAGAACATTATTGGGTCGCCCACATGCTGTTAAAATGCCATTAAAAAGAGTAACCAGTTTCGCACAATTGGATAAATTATGTGAAATAATTTACTGTCAGACATAAAACATGACACAATTTGGAGCAAGCAAGTGCTGTTAATCGAAAAAGTTTTGGAGTTTAGGGAAAAAAAACAGCCTAAAACTCTTTTCAGAGAGGTGCGATGTTTCACATTGAAAAGTATTAGACTGATTGCCATAACAAATAACAGGTAGAAACCCACAAAGGTAGTATGTGTTGATTAACCCTGATAAAAATAAGTTGAAACTTGGAGTACACATATTCTGTTTTTTTTACCCGTCCTGTCTGATCGGTTTTTTGCGACTGAGTTACATTTAATTTCATAGCGTATCAAATGTGGGTCTGACATTTCAACTGCTTTCACTGAAGGCATCAAAATTGCCGATTTACCTGATAAGGTACAAACTGGTCAAACTCACTACACATAAGGGCTTGTGTAGCAGTATTGTCATTATTAAATTAAAACCCACATAGCATATGGCTGTTGAATTAACTGCATGGCCGCCCTGACAAGCATGTTGTGGAATAATTGCTGGCAATCATCAAACTAAAACATGTTTAAGGTTCAGTTTTGATACGTAAGCTTACAAGTTATTTCAGCTTGGTACTTTGAGACACACCAGCTAGCCTGTAAGCAAATCATTATTTCAAGATTGATTCTGTCAGTGAACTTTTCACCGGTTTGTGACTCACATCCAACAAGAGGAAAGGAGGAGGAAATGGTTTGGTTTGGTAATGACGCACAATGGATTTACAAAAATGGATGTATGTAGTAAAAGTAAAGAGCCAATCATCCCACCAATACGTGACATATAAATATATCATTTGGTGGTTCTTTTCAATGCTAAATTTCATTATGCTGAGGTTGGGTTTTGAGCTAGTCTCTCTCTTTCAGCGCGGTTGAATCGGACCCGTTACATGCATATACAAAGTTTTCCTCTTTTGTTTCTCTTCTGTCTCAGTAGTAGATTCCATGAGATCATTTTTACATTTAAATTTATTCACTGTAGAGTGAAACTCTATGCACTATGTGTACACTATACACATGAAATGCTTCTTTTTTAATGTCTCTTTGAATGCATTACAACAGGACAGGTCGTTTCAACATGTCAATCTATTAGTTGGGTTGCATTTTTTATTATCAAAATTAATCAATGTGCTATCATTTACACTAATACATTGCGCTAATACATTGACTCGTCGAGTTGAACTGCGTTCCCAAGTTAAGCAAATTCCAATTATTAGCTTATGAATGCTAAGGATATGTTTAACAAAGGAATTTCATCACATTTAACAGGTAAATCCCAGCTGTCCAAACAGCAAATGCAATGAAGAGAAGTACGACACCCTGAGCGTCTTTAGCTTTCCTATCTTTTGACTACAATATAGTGGTATCTTTACCAAAACATCAGCAAACTAATTAGCCACTGCCCAAGCCACAGTGCCATGAGAGGGCAATAGGTATGTTCAAATATATTAGTCTGCATACATCATCATCAGGTAAGTAGATCAAATAAATAAACAAGCAGGTAAGTATGCTATGAACAATTATTCAATAAAGCATTGGTACACTCTATTTCCTCAGTGTTACACGTAACATGAATCACTTAACAGATTAAACAACTACCAATTGGCGCTAACTACATTTTTTTTAGAAGCGCCAAAACCCATCTGAATATTCATACTACTGAGAGTTCAGTGAGATGTCAGTTTGATGTTCTATTCATGTACAGGATGATTTAATTAAATTGAACTTTAAATAAAATGAGCTTGAATAACCCCTCCATATGTAACCTGGGGAAAACGCGTCCGAGAAAATTCCCATTCTGAATGGTGTGCCTTATTGTATATGAGCCCTATACAAATGAAATCCATTTCCATGCATGAAATTAATCTATGAAGGATCCATCTGCATTGGCAGGGCAGTGTCTGGGTGTTTCCCATCTGTACAACTTCTCCTCGAGTCGTCTGCAGTGTCTGCACGGATAGTTTTTAAGACAGAGCACAAAAGTGCTGGGCCCGGAGCAAAAGAAACAGATATGAGCTCAGACTTTCAATCAAACTGAAAGCTGCAGTGCTGATTTAGTGCTCAGAAAAGTACACCAATACATGCATTTTTGTCTCTGAAGGTCTGAGTCTGCATTCAACATCAAATGCAGATGGAAACATCCAGAAACATGTTTTTTTCTGCAACTATTAACTACAGAGGATTGAGTTAGAAAACGTATTTCCTTTAAAAGGGACACTTTCAAACAGAATAGACATGATTACTGACCCCAAGCGCTGTACTGTGTGGTGTAGTAATCGAGGACTTAACAGACATCATCTGTCATTGCTGTTAAAATACCACAATGATGCACAATTCAACTGTTTCCATAAAAATCAGTAAGTATTACTCAGTATTAACAGTTAAAAGGTGGACCTCTGATGTTCGCTGTTGTACATAGCATCTGCTAAATAAATCAACGGATTGAGATCATTTTTTTTGTCATAGATTTATACTCTTTCCTGTATGTTTGTCCCACAGAGAGGGGAGCTGGCTGAGCCGATTGTGGAGTTTTTTGCTGACTGATAGACAGTCAACTTGATATTGCATAATTTCATTTACCGCCGGCGAAGCTGGGAGTCTTGGCGTCGCCACAGAGTAGGGAATGAAGTTAGCATCTGAGAAAGTGTTCCAGTAAACGTTTTTGGTCTGGCACTGAGCTACCAGCCTTCTCTTCATGTGGTGCCGGGACATCTGATGCTCGATCTTTAACCCTGTCTGAAAGGCACATTGACTTGAGGTCAAAAGTACAGATGGCTGCTTTGTAATGGAACACACGGCACAAGAGTGGAACAGTTTGATCTGTGAGTCTTCAAGACATGTGAAAAGAGACGGTATTTTCAGTGGGCGGAAAATGCACGTGCAGTGTGGATAACAAGCCTTAGGGAGTGCTTAGGGAAGGACTGTGCATTGTTTGAACATGTCTAAAGCTTTTGAATTTGACAAGATTTTCCCCATCGTGCCAACCTTCAGTTACCTTAACCTTTACTGGGAAGTGTTCCAGCTTCTGGTTTGACACTGTGCTGGTCCAGAAGAAATATCAAACTGTTCTGGAAGAAGGAAAAATCTGTTATAAAACTATTCTGAAAGAAGGATCTAAAGAATTAAAATATGTGTGTCCTCCTTATGCATAAACAGACCTTCCTGGTATTTCTCATCTCCTCATTTTGCTCATCTACCCACACTGGTGGGTATTTAAAGGATGTCGGCCCACTCTACACATTGGCTGCAGTTTACTATGCAAAATAATGCGGTTTCTCGGCTGTTTTAAAGAACTTGCAAAAGTACATTAAGTCTGTTTGTAAGAATTTCGTTGTTTTTATATATCTTAAATAATTTACTTACAGAAAGCTATGTCTAGGTTACAGAACACAACCTAATATAGATGGCCACTGCATAAGAAATGGTCGCTGTACAAATATGATATCTACATTAATGTGTCTTATTGTAGTCACAACGCCAGCAGGGTGGGTTCCAGGAAAAATTGAGTGTCAAGTGGAGTTCAGGTCAATCCAAGTGGTGTGGCCCGTTTATTTTGAGGTGGGAGAAAAAAAAAATTAGAAACCAAAATTTTCCAGCCAAAATAAAACTAATAGAGGTTGCATTCCATTGGAATACACTCGGGAAACTTTCTTACGGTAGTGTCAATATAACCTTTATAATAATATCACCAGTATCTAACAATGAAATAGGCATTGTGAGGCAAAGTGTCTGTAACAAATAACAGGTCACTTCCAGCCCTGGGGATCTGGGAGAACTGTGGTCCAGGTAGCGGGTGTGTTGGCGGCCCACACAAAGACGTCGGGTAGGCAGGAGACTCGTCCAGTCCTCTGGGAGGACAATCTTTGTTTCCTCACAATTTTCTGTATGGAAATGTGTTTGTTAGCGTGTTAGCTTTTTCCCTTCTCTGTGTTCGTCTCCCCCATACAGAGACAACCGCTTTTTAGGCTACGATCCTCCGCAGCCTGTTGAAGTCATTATTGACTCAGGTGTATGTAGTTAAGTGTCCCATTCTGATGATTCTGCTGCCCCGCAGTGTGTCTTTGCCAGAGACGCTCTCCAGGGTGCTGAAGGAGCTTCAGCCAATACTGAGCTTTTACGTGGTTCCGTGATTTCCTGCATAGACGTCCTGCCGTGCCGTCGCAGCAGGATTAGAACTTATTCTGTTGCACGACTGACCAGTGACTCCTCGCCCTACAGACACTAATCATGTAGCCACATCCTCAGAAACAAGTCTGCCAAACCTAGCACCCCAGAAAGAAAAGAGCAGGAGCATGCTCACCTAGCCCTATTTAGAGCACCAGGATTGGCTCATTTCAGCTGTCCCTAGTGTTGATATCCTTTGAGTGTGTGGTGTGCCATGGAAAACCTCTTTCAGAGGTAAGGGTTCGAGAAAGCCACCGACGGAGAACGGATTTCGAACCCGCGCCAGCGCCATCCTGCACATTTAATTTCTCATTTCCTTTTACTATCAGAATGATTACCTGTCAGGTACTGGAGTACAGTCTTCCTGAGCTCTGAGCAGCGATGTGTGCTTAATCTGCGCCAGTCAAATGGTTATTGCTGGCACAGCAAAAGAAAGCCCTTTTCTTATCTCCCCGATTATTTTTTTATGCTTTTTATTTTTTAGTGCTGTGACTTATCTGAATTTTGGGTAAGAGACATAATCGTACTGAGCTCCTGAGAGGAAACTCAGGGTTTGCCTTGTCTATACGTCCCACCTGTGGGAAGTTGGCATGCCTCTGTGTTTTAATGACTATTTATAGTTTGAAGGGAGATTATTGAAAATCTGTTCCTGGTATGCATCTAACCCCTCTTTTAAAGTGAGAAGTGAGGAACTGAGTCTCTTAAAATGAGAAAAAAAAACGCTTTTCTATATATGGTGCATTCAACAGCAGATATTTATTTTAAGGATTATCATTATTCTTTCAAGATTATTTCAGGGGAAAATTATACAATTTAAGATTTTCAATACCATTTAGCACAAAATACACAAAAGACAAAAAAACAGCAATTGTTCATACCGACAAATTGCTTTTGTGTTTTAAAGACAGTTTTGTATTTTAAAAACACTTTTGTGTTTTAAAAACCTAAGAGTTGTCTGTGGATCTTTCCAGGAGAATGACGATGCAGAGAGCAGATTGTGCTAAATAAAGGAAGTTAAGGCCACAGCTGTAGTTTGTTTTTCTCTGCAGTGGTAAGCAAGGCTGATGTCTTGAATTATCTATAAGGAAAAGGGTACATAAGGATTGTATATTAAGTTAAATACTTTGAGGTAATGCCCTCACAACTATGTTATCATAGTTGGACACAACTGTAGTTGGACCAAACTATTATTGGTGTTACCACCATTGGTGTTATTACAAGTATCGGAATGGACTGGAACATATAATTCAAAAGTATTCAAATTTCAATTTTCAACAGCCTTGAAGACACAGGTTGCCATGCTACAATTTTCTTTTATACAGCCAATTGCCTACAGAAGACATTCTTTAGAATGTTTGACTCACTGTATCCCCCAAATCCCCCAACCCCGCACACACACACAGACACAAGGATCACACAGCATCTTAGAGCACTTTGACATCTGTGTGTCAACAACAAAATGTCACTGTTAAACTGATAACAAAGTAATGTGCAGTTCTCAGATACATAAGATCTGTGTACCTGAACAAAGTGAGAAAGAACAGGATCAGAATGTTATCCCTGGTGAATAAAACAGGGGTGTTAGGTTGCTGGGTTTAAATTTTCACAATCAAATGTTTTGTCATCCACGCCCTACATACGAAATCCAAATAATAATTATATGAAATCGAAATGAATAGCAGTATTTGAGATTACAATTCAAGATTTGTGTAACAGTTTTGTATAACTGGGTCGCTAAGGTAAAATTTCTGCGGCCGCTTAACTACGCGGGAATGCACCGTTACATCAATGATTCCCAGGAAGGCCGTCCCATACACGTTTGCTACCATGTTGTGTTAAAAAAATCAATTTCAAAGCACGTAAACCTGATCACATAATCACATGCAACCCTTCTCAGAGCAAGATACCCAGGCCTGTTGTGAATGTGCATGACTGCTGGTCTGTGGCTGGTTAAGTTTTCCTGAACAAAGCTATAGGAAAGCTTTGTGAGAAGACTTCACTAATGCTGACACTAATTGAAAAATCACCTTATCAGAATGAATGTTAAAATCACATTTATCATTCTAATATCATGCTACAGAACGCCAATACGATGATATATGGCCACAGCAGATGGAAGCTGGAGGTTAATAGAGTAGTACTTGAGATCGACTTAAATTCTTATCACAAACTGACTATCTCAGTAAGCAAACAAAACATCTGTGCTGTCTGCTCCAGCTCTGAAGATGGCTGCATAGCTGCACAGTCCAGTGGAGCCTAGAGAGTGGAATGCTTTTCCCTTTACCTTCCTTCTCATAGCCTAACCCTAACCCTAACTCTTTACCTTCCATCTCATAGCCTAACCCTAACCCTAACTCTCTACCTTCCTTCTCATAGCCTAACCCTAACCCTAACTCTTTACCTTCCTTCGCATAGCCTAACCCTAACCCTAACTCTTTACCTTCCTTCTCATAGCCTAACCCTAACCCTAACCCTAACTCTTTACCTTCCTTCTCATAGCCTAACCCTAACCCTACCTTCCTTCTCATAGCCTAACCCTAACCCTAACCCTTTACCTTCCTTCTAATAGCCTAACCCTAACCCTAACCCTTCTCATAGCCTAACCCTAACTCTTTACCTTCCTTCTCATAGCCTAAGCCTAACCCTAAACCTAACCCTTTACCTTCCTTCTCATAGCCTAACCATAACCCTAACCCTAACCCTTTACCTTCCTTCTCATAGCCTAACCCTAACCCTAACCCTTTACCTTCCTTCTCATAGCCTAACCCTAACCCTAACCGTAACTCTTTACCTTACTTCTCATAGCCTAACCCTAACACTAACCCTAACCCTAACCCTTTACCTTCCTTCTCATAGCCTAACCCTAACCCTAACCCTAACCCTTCTCATAGCCTAACCCTAACTCTTTACCTTCCTTCTCATAGCCTAACCCTAACCCTAACACTACCTTCCTTTTCATTGCCTAACCCTAACCCTAAGTGTTGGGGACAACCTCCTCTCTGATTGCATGTTTGTGCCATGAGGTAAATTCACTTTTCCTTAGTCCAGAGGTGAGTTCACATTGCCTTAGCCATGAAACGAGTACATTTTGCCTTAGCCATGAGGTGAGTTCAACACTGAGCTGAGCAATTGACCACCTAATTAAAGGCAATCAGAATATAACAAATACCCGCCTGATTGCACTATTCAAAAAATCCCATTAAAAAGGCCACATTATCAGAAAAGTACAAACTGAGAAAATCACCCATACGTGCCTGTACAACGCCCCGGCATGCCAGATCCAGGAGCAGCCGACAGACAGGGAGGAAAGGGTTAAGGTTTTTCGACTTGGATTGGGTATTACACACAACAAACTAAACAAAACCAGCAAACCTATCAGAAATCTAAATAAAACGTATTGGTTCAATAATAATATTATTTAAAAAGGCTGTTATATTAACATTTATAACAATAAAAAAATAAATATTAATAATAATAATAATAATCCTAAAGTATAGCCACACTTTTCATTCTAAATCCCTGCTTAGCTCTGCTGGAACTCAGACACACCACATTCAGATGCATAGACGAGGTCTTGGCTGCGCTTGCCTGCCTATTAGGACGGGCCTGGCTGTGTCCCGGGGCTTCAAGTCATGACTCCTGGCTGCTTGCCACTTTTCCATTGCGGTGGGGAATCCAGAAGTGTCCCAGAGAATGAACTCTGCAGAAGCTCTTTCTTTAGCTGCAACGGAGAGAAAAACATGGAGAAACTCGCAGTTCAGCTGATGCTACGTGGGTGTGGCAGACAAGCACGGATTTTAATCTCAGGATATCTCAGCCTAAAAACAAAAATAAACCATACATGGGCAGAAACAAAAAGTACTATTGAACCTTGTGATATCTATTAACTGACATGTGAAGCAATTGCAATTTGGAGCTATGAACTGTGGAAGCAGGGAAAGATTTTTGTAAATCACATTCTTAAAAATGAAGGTAATTCATAGGTGACTGCTGAAATAAAAAACTTCCTGTCAGAAGTTTGGATTTGTACTGATTTTCTACTTTACTTCTATCTCTTGCATTTAAGAGAGAGAGGGGTGTGTGCTGATTTGCTTGAATTGGTTGTAACTCTAAATGTAATTGACCAATTGTTTAATTGATGGTTTATTTTATTTGATTTCCTGCATAGTTACTGGCAGAACTGACTGTTGCTGTTCACTATGTTTTAGCTTTTCCCCCAACCCCATCTGAAGTCTGACCTTTCCTCAGCATCCAGAAAGCTTCCCCACTTTCCAGTAGAGGATCTGGCAGCCGCAAAACTAGTGACTCCCAAACACCAGCATGTGGGCTGCTTTTGGTGCAGAAAACATTTTGTCTGGCTCAAACTTTATCAGATCAGAGTATACGATTGTCTTTTTCTCTCCATGCGAGAAATTATTTTGAATAAATAATGTGATCAAGCGTGGGGCACTAAAAGGGCTCAATGTGGCGGGATGCCAGGACACAAAAGCAAAATAAAGTAAACGCAACAGCTCTGTGCGAAGTTATAAACCTTCAAAACGATTTAACAAAAGACAATGAACTCAAAGCAGAAGCAGAAGCAAAACCCAAAATAAACTCACTAAGCCACTACAAATGCTTTCAAGGCCAAATGGGCATCTTTCCTGCCCTTTTCATCTCTCTCTGAAAGACTTCTGTTTCCTGGTTTTCAAAAGTATCCCAAGGTGTTCGGGGGACTCAGTCCAATGGCTTTATGGGGTATGTAATGCTGGACACTAGGCAGCCATATATCCTGTTGTTACAATAGTTTACTATTGCAGATTCTGGGGCCGCAGTGAGGAAAAGTTCAGGAACCACTGTAGTAAACTGCCTTTCTACAGTCTCCATTAAAAAAATAAAATAAATAAAAATCTATTATGTTTAGTTAGGGTAGGTTAAATTATACTTAGTTAGGAAAGAAGAACTTACGCTTGTTGGAATATTTTAAAAAGAAGCTGTGGAGCGATAATCACTCCGGTCAACCCAGAGTCTCCATACTCTTCCCTCACAGGGGCAGTCTCAAACCAGTCACTGTTTAACACCTATCTCGGCTGACAGCAGGCTGGGTCCACGAGCCTGGGTTTATTGACATTGCGTCAGCCTTTCCTGTCTGCTGTCACGGCTGTTTGACGTATGTTTGACAATCCCTATAGTCAGTGTAGTCTGGGTCACCTGCTGGCCTTTTTCTCAAACATTGAGCACAAACTCAATACTCATAAGTCTCCCAGAACTTCCTCAAATTATTAATTTTACAGGGGAAGAAATTCATCAGCAATTTTCACTGGGCTTTTGTATGGTCTAAGAAAAATAACTAAAAAGATAAATGGCCTCATTTGCTTGAAATGTTTCTCTGCAGTCTAAAAAGCCGATACAGAGTATCACGTTTTTGTAAGGCAAGGATCATTGTGAGCAATTCCCTGAAGTTTATCAGATTAGTTTGAAGTGATGACTGTGCACTCCGTGCTGTGTTCATCCTCAAAGAAAACCAATGGGCAAACATTTGCATTTATGTGTTTCAGATGTCTTTCCTTCTAATGTCTCCATGATCCGATGTTGAGTTAAATACAGAGGGAATCCCACCCAGCACACACATGCTCTCTACACATCAAAATGGGAGTCACTGACACAATAAGTCTACACGTATAAGTCTGCCCGAGAGTCTGTGACATATTTTTCCAATACTCCCCCCAAAACTGCCGAAAAGTCATCTCTCTCTGCTTTGTACATTGATTCTAACTTGTTGCAGGTGGCTTTGTACTACTGAAGCCAATTGCATCATCATCAATATTATCCAGTCATTCATGCTCTGAAACCCCTTATCCAATTCGGGGCCGCGCCATCACCAAATTATATTTAAAAAATGTTAATTATATTTGCATATTAAGGTCTTTGATACTATAACATTTTATTTTACAATACTATATTAAATACAAATTTTTAAGATTAACCAGTGAATAGATTATTGTGTTGTCTTCTGCCCTGCTAGACATGCGTATACTTTTATGCATGGATATTTTTATTTATGGCTACATAATGTATTCTGATGACTTTTTTTTTTTTTTTTTACTTTTGTCATCTTGATTGGTTACTCATACATAGTCGAAGTCATTATTATTGTGGCAGCTGTCTCACATATAATGCATAACAACATGTGGCTATTATCTAGCATTTAGCTATTATCTGAGCATTTGGCTATTATCTGAGCATTTGGCTATTATCTAAGCATTTAGCTGATATCTGAACATTTAGCTATTATCTGTGCATTTTTCTATTTTCACAGGCTTTTTTTTATGAGTTTATAAATGATGCCACCCATTGCAGTCAGGAAACCTGCACCAAACAATCAATTCAATTAAAAATGATTGTGCTGTTATAACTCAACTTCACTTCAAGTCCCGGGCAAACTGTTGTACCGTTGAGCAAGTTACTTAATCTGAATTGATTCAATATGTGAAGTGAACAAACCAATCTCTCCCAAGCAACAAAATTGTATATTGCTGGATAAGAATTACAAAATGCATCATCTGCATATCCTATATCTATAGCTTTTTTTTGTTTTCTTAAACAGCAAACAGAGATGCAGAGGCAGGAACTCTCCGGGCCCCTTACAAACCTAGTTTGGAACGTTTAAACACTCGTGCTTCAGTGGGCTCCAGGGAGGCGTTCTCCACTTAGTGGATGCCGTTGTTTTGTGGACAGATTCTAACTCACTTATCCTAGCCATTAAAAGCAGAGGGGCTTTCAGATTCTGCATTCACAGAGCTGCAGGACTTGTTTTCCATGCAATTTAACATGGGAGACACATCCATCAAGGCGCATGCTGAGGCAGGTGACAAACTCAGATGCGCTAGCATTCTGGACAGGTGGCCTTTAACAGAGACTGGGTGTCTGGAAACAAAAGATGTTATCACAGACAAATTTGCGAGGCCTTGTTTCAACCTAATTAAGATTAAGGGAGAAGGGAAAGTAGCAGCATTTTGCGGGAAAGGCGGTGCACAGTGATCGTAGCCAACGCTCCATTATAAGTCCCCATGATACAGGCTAGCAGAGAAAATAAAATCATCTTAAGACAGGTGAATCATAGAAGGCAAACTGTTGAAGTTAGAAAGAATCCCTGCCATCAGAAGTAAATGAGGCTGGAGTGTGCCAGAAAGTTCTATTAGACAAAAATAAATGTGTTTAATTTATCTACACATTTTCCAGGGAAAATGCTTCTTGCTCGCACATTAAGTTTAACATTTAAGAACAGGTCCCAGGGGAAATAACAGTTCACTTAAATCCATGGATGTAAATCATTATCAATATTTTTTTTTCGTTCTGGTATTTTTTTATTTTGTCGAAAAATTAGTTATGTATTCAGTGAGTGTAACCCCCCACCCCCCACTTATTCTCTTCAAGGCTCAATTATAGCTTGCCAGTGCCCAGATAGAAGGAGAGCAGAGCCTGGGTGTTCCACACTGCTTACAGTAATAGGCTCTTTCTCTAAAGCATGGGTAGGCGACGTGGTGAACAGTTGCTTGTCTCCTCTGTTCCATTAGCCTAATGGATCGAATGTCTCTAATGGCCCAGACCAAAAGGCGGCCAACACAGCCCCACTGCATCACGCTGAGCCTGCTGTTTGCAGCGGCACGCTGCTCCCAAGGTCCGACACTGAGCAGATCCAACATAGCTTTCCCAACCTGGCAGGAGCTGTGATCAAACAGACGTCGATTCTACATGTCTCCTGAGAGGCACGCGGACCACAGTAATGAAGACCAGGAAACGGTGCGTGAGCTACTTAACTCGGTGTGATAAGTTAATGACTGCTGTCTCGTAGGTTTGCAATGCAACTTCACTGGTGAGTGAAATCTGATGATGAGAAATGCTTAAGCAGAGTAAATAACAAAGGTTACATTTTAAGTAAGTTATCTATTTATTTCTATGCTATGACTGCCTGCTTAGCATTGCTCTGCATATGTATAAATACCTATATACATGTATAAATGAAGGGAGCTTCCTTAGCCAGCTAATGTATTATCCATGGCCATGTGCACAGGTTTTGCACAATTATCATTAAACTCTCCCAGGCTCCCAGTCTACCCTCATTCATAATACATATTTGATTCCAGACTTCACATCTCCTGTTCACCCTCCACAACCTCCCAATTTCTGCTCACATCTGCTTACAGATCTTGGTTCTGGTTCTGCACCAGCCTTTGCTAACTACTTAGCCAACAACTTAACCCACCGCATAGCCAACAGCATGACAGCAGCATAGCTTCTTCTCTCTGAACAACAGGTGTTTAATTTGTCATGTGACCCAGTCAAGTGACCTCATGGGGAATGTAGTGCTGGAGACCAGAGCAGCCATTAGCTCTATCTCTCTTCTTGTTTGGCCACACCATACCACACCTTTGGTAGGTAGGTTCTAAGTATATTCAGATTCTGAGTTTCAGCACTGTGTCAGCCGATGTAACCATTACATCATTTAGAATCCTATTTTAACCTGTGATAGAATGCAAGGGTAAAATTTAAGGATATCAAATAGCAATGCATTATTAACCAGGCAAATGTGCCCTACTAAAGTCCTAAGACCGCAACAAATCATAAGTATTTCATCATGGGGTACTGCAGAGTAAAACACAGCTCCAATGAGTCAGTTATATCGGGTAAGTAAGTGACTTTTCCCTAGCAAAGCCATGGAAAAAAAGTCAGATGCTAGCCTGCAGTTATTTATCATGTACGATTTTCTATTCTCCAAATCCTGTTAGGGTGGTCTGGCCAGGTTTTGTTCTGACTGAGCATTTAAGAAGTTAATTTTATCCCATTCTCCCGATATGGATGTAAAACATTTAAACCCACAAAACAGCAGGGGAAATCAAACTGACACAAAGATTAGTAATATGCAAACTACATAATTATATAATTATATCATATCCTTAAAACTGGTTTAAAATAGTCTGTTAAACTGCTCACATGTCTGTCATGTCTAATAGAAGCACAATGATGCTGAATACCATGGGTCATACTGTAGTACGATGATGCTTTAAATTAAATCTTATGAATGAGAACATATTATTTCAGGGAGAGGACTTTGTCTTTTAGTTTTGATAATGCCTCAATCAAGACCCAAGATGGTCTGCAAAGTGAATATGCTTTCACAAATAAAAACATCCCAGACAGCCTCGATGATGATCAGAGCTCTGTAGAGGCCATCTGAAAATTAATTTTTGGAAATCAACAAACTCTTCTTTTCTACTGACACACTGATGTCAAAAACAACAAAAAAGAAATATCAAAGACCACATTTATGTGAAAAGGCTAGGGGGCCTAAGACTTTTTCATGGTACTGTGCATGTTTGCGTCATTTACAGATGGCTTGCACTATGATTGTCTCAGTTTAGTCGCTTCACAGTGATGATACACCGTTCTTCTTTAAATCTTAGCCATTGCCCCTAGTTAGGTTTCAGCATTAGTGAAGCAGACAAAAGCTAGCTGTTGTCTAGCTACACGAATACCACCAAAGCTAGGCAATCATTGGCATTCTAGGTATTTTGTATGCATTTGAGTGACAGAATCGATTCAGTACTCTCATTAATGCTGAGCTTAAAAATAGTTGAGTGCCTGACTGTCACTAGAGCAAATAAACCAAAACCAGAATGTTAAAAGGATTACACAAGATATAGCCTGAGAAAACAACTGTTCTGTATTATAGCCTGAAAAGAAAAAACACTGCTAATGTGTATGCCTTTGACCTTGGGTATCTTACTTGCTTGCATGTGGTATTTCTAATGAGGATTAGGGCAATTAAGTTGAAGCCCCAGGCTGTTCTTTATCTGGAGTTAACCAGAGAAAGCTGCTATGACCACCCTTAGAGACAGATAACCTTAATGTGCAGGTGGCCATAAAGGTTGGATTAGAAGAAACACCACACCTACGGCAGGAAGATTGAAGCATACCATTAGTATTAGAAGGGCCTCCAATAGAGTAATGCATTAAACATTTTCAAATAATTGTTTTGTGAAGCGCAGCAGAGGCTAAAGCACAGAGTAGATCTCATTTGAGACCACTGGGTAGACCATGCAAATTCGGTACTTAACGGGGCAAGTGCTATCCGCCCAGGAAATATCTGAGCAAAATGAGCCACTTAATATTCAGTCCAAAGTTCATATATGCTCTTTGTACACCATGCCCCATAGATAATATACCATGACACAGTTATTCACGGTAATGAAGTTAAACAACATTTATTATTTATGACATGACCCTTAGAAATGTTTTTGCTTCTGGCTGTAGTGACGGGACAGTGTTCATCATGAAAGACGGCCTCAGTTATTAAGATAATTTAAATGTAACTCATGCTATCGAAATTAAACACTGGTAAAATATCTCCATGTGAAAGCAAATGCAGCTTTTGCTGTGGCCCCTGCCCTCCTGATGCCTGCTGGGTATGGATAGGGTTAGGGTTGATGTGTCACAAGTTGCATTTGCTGATCCCCTCACAGCAAAGATAGGTGCAGACAAACCACTGTTCACGGTGCTGATCCTGTCACAGCTGAGATCGGTGCAGACAGGCCACTCTCCATTTGCTGATCCTGTTTCAGCAAAGAAAGGTGCGGACAGGCCACTGTTCATGGTGCTGATCCTGTTTCAGCAAAGATAGGTCTGGACAGGCCACTGTCCATTGTGCTGATCCCATCACAGCAAAGATTGGTGCCACTTTTCATTATGTTTTGTACTGATTTAACAGGTATCTGACAGCCCCTTACCTTTGACTGGGCACTATAATGGTTCATATTAGCCATGAATTCAAAACATACATCAAAATGTATAGAGAATCAGCAAGGAATGCCTCATTCAACAACCATACAAATAAACTACAAATGAATTTCTAAATAAATAGTAAAACATATCCTCTGGGAAAATCTAGATGGAAACAGATATGGGGAATGATTCTCGAAAAAACAATCCACAGTTTGTTCCAACATGCCTTTCTTTTCCTTATGATGTGTTAATTTGGTCGCTTTTCATCAAAAACGAAGGGAAGTGTTTGCAGCGTATGAGATTGAAAGGCAATGCAGACGCTGAAGTCTCTGTGGGATACCATATACCCCACTTAAAATTCCATCATCACAGTCTTGTAGCTAATCTTGTAGCTGTTGGTCACCCTGTGGTTTTCTCATCTCCTTGTCTCCATACCAAGAGTTTAACAGACATCGCCACAGCATGTCACAGTCAGTGTCATTAAAGGAATGGCTGTTTTTAACTGTGTATTTTCCTGACACCATGCTTCCATTTGACGGTGTCAGGGAAAGAATGTGTAAATTAGTCATCGTTTCCACAAACGTTTCAGTGGAATTGTGTGTTTTCTGTGGCAAACGTGGATAATATTTTAGTGTGTTTGACAGGGTTTGTTTTGTTTCTCCAATATTCATCTTTTTGTTTAAAAAGTTCAAATATTTGAAAAAATAACTACAAAATCTAACCTGACTAATAAAAAAATGGCACTTAGTAATTACAGGAACCATGCCATATTTTAATGTAGAGGGATGAACAATATGTTGAAAAGGAGTCCGTAAGCCACTCAACATTCCACGTCCCATACTACAAATTAGAATCACAGACAAAAATTCACACCTCTGGGGACAAAATGTGTCTGCCCTGGCTTATAAGGTATTTGACCTCTACATACACCTCTTATTTGTTTTGTTTGCTGACAGATTCTTCACGAGAAAGTGAACAAACAAATATACTTGATCCATGCACCTGAGGCAAAATAATTATAGACGACTTTAAGAAACTTTCCACAATGATATTCTAATAATAATAATCAAAACCAGTTCAGCTCAGATGAGAAGATTGCCATGGTTTGCTATTTCTTAATATCTACCCCTTGATTGTCATACATAACATTAACTGAATGGCATTTTTCCAACTAAACATAAAAGTCCAGCGCCTTTACCTTGAAGAGAGATCTATTAAAGGTATCTAATGACTCCACTCATATTAAAAATTATGGTGCTTATTAGAGTTATTGATCTTGAGCCAATGGGATTTCTTATGAAAGTGAGACTGGTGGTGCAAATTCTTTATTTTGCGGCAGTGATGGATGAAGAAATTACTGCTTATGGGATTGTCGTGACACCAGGTGACTGTGGCAACTTCATCAAGTCTAAAAATGTAATCAAAACATTAAGTATTCCTATTTCAGTTAATAAAAAACCAAGAATCAATCTATCAGCCTGCTTTTTATAAATATGTAAGAGATAATATATTCGTTTAACGGTTCTAGTGAAAGAAAGGATCACCTTTTTGATGATTGTAAAGGTTTGACTTTTAAAGGTTTCCAACAAAGTCAAGGCTTTTTAGGGTCAGCACCCAACCATACCGCTCTACTAACTGTTCAGCGGCTCTTGTCCATGGTGAAGAATGGTGAGGTCTAACACCGCTCTCCTTTCCAGGTAAGGTATGAGAGAAGTCTTTATCAGAGAAGTACTGCTGCTGTACCAATGGAGGAAAGGCTTGGAAGGGCCCCGGGCCAGTCCTTTATAGCAACCTTACCCAAAGGTAATCTTTCCATTCTGAAAGATCTGACTGAATATGTGGTCTCACAGAAATCACAACTCCGCAAGTTCCCGCAACAGCTGGTTTGTTTCCCACTATACCAGCGGGTATGTTCATTCACTTTAGGTCCCTGGGGCATTGGAATGCTCATCAAAGAAAGCTTTTTTTTTTTTTTAATGTCTCTGGTTATAGTCATAGAATGACCTATGAGAGCAACAGAGTCACTTCAAAGAAATATACTTATTTTGTGTCAGATTACATGCCTTGTCCAAATATTAAGCTTGGGCCCAATTGACTCTTTTTGTGAGTCTGAGAGCCAGTTCCGAATTCAGTACACACATAGAACCATAACTTTGTATAGAAATACATCAAAATGTTTATTGTATGTTTACAACTTCATGAGCCTAACACAAAAGCCATAATAATAATAATAATAATAATAATAATAATAATAATAATAATAATAATAATAATAATAATAAAAACCATTTAACAGCTTTTCAAAGTCATTAAAAAAAAGTTAATGGGTTAAAGAGTTCCTAACAAGATTGAGGCTTTGAATTCAGTTCTCAGGCTTTAATCTTTTAATTATTCTTCCCCCGAAAATAATGTCATATTGTGAGACCTGGTTCTGCTTGGTCAGAAGTAGAGGCAGCTGGTTTATGCCTCATTCCTTTGAAGGTTAAACTGTCTGCCCAGCAGCGGTAATTGACTGTGCAAAAAACGTTAAATACGTTCATACCCAAGTTACTCCCACACCAAATGACTCTCAAACAATGGCTTAAATACAGCGACATGGTGGGAGGAATAAAATTAAACCAATCGCTGCAATATCTGTTCCAGAAGCTGTGGGTCAAACGGACCAAGGGAGAGTTGAATGGTCTGGTGATACAATGATGTAAAAAGCTACCCAAGGTTTTCGAACATACCAAAGGGTTACCTGGGAAAGGAGCAGATCTGCTGAAGAGGAGCTATTAGAACAAATAAAGATACTGGAGATCCATATTTATATTCATACTGCTCGTATTGTCTTCATTACAGTATATTTTCTTTTCATTTTTTATACTAACATAAAAGCTAATGTTGAAAAGTCAATTAATAAGCATTGCAAACAGCAGCATTTAAAAACTGGAAAAGTTTCTGCTTAATTTTGCACTCAACATTGGACTTTCATATGCTATTTTTATTATATTTGGTGGTGTTGTTGTTCAATGCAAGCATTCCAAGGTGCTAGATGTACCTGCAGTTTCAATGCTCTGAAGGTGTCACGTCTTTTGGCTCACATAAATGTCATCTCACCCTGACTGAAATGCGCTCATCGTTGAGGTTTTTTAGGGGAGCATAAATGGAGGAATGGGGATGAATGACAGAAAGTATGGCCCTAATGGACCCTCACTGTACGGTGTTTGCCTGCAAATCGATAGGAGCCCAGCTGTGTGAGCATTCAGTGTCAGCTCAGAAATGTGAAGGCTCCGTTAACAGAGATTATTGGAGAGCCGTAATGGTTTTCAAGCCATTGTGGCTCCTGGTTTAGAAGCAGAGGGGATTATCTGAATGGCCCATGTTTTCTGTCTACTGAACTTCCAAGCTGCCTAGACTGAAAGCTTGGCGCCAGGTCAGACGGCAGGGGAAAATGTCACAGCTGCTATAAAAATATATATTTCCAAAACAATTCTGAAAAGGCTAAATAATAGGCATATATACCATGACTAACTGATCAACAACACCTACCTTTGCCAAGTACCAAAATGTACAGGAGGAAAAGTCTGATTTTGCAATGTTTAGTTTCATAAATATTGTGTGATAATTTATTGTAATGTATGCCTGAAGTCATTCTCCGAATATAGGTTAGTTTTCAAGGATCAATGGTTCAGATGAATTGTGCATGAAATGCTCTGCCTGAATAATAAAGATGATTGATCAAAAACATATTGCAGCGTTCTTAGAAGTGACGCAGAGGCTGATATTCTAACCCTAAACCTCACTACAACGCCCCCCCCCACCCTTCCCCCCACACACACACACGCACAGTACCAGTCAGGTATGCCGAGCCCCCATGACTCAAACACCTACTGTGGTGCAGCTGTCTTGTCACTGCATGCGCCAGGGTTAGAATTAAATGGCACCGGAGCCTATATATATCTTTTAATGAGGTCCGCCCAGGTTTGGCCTGGATCATGCTGTTGTTACATCCAGGTTCCTATCTCTGAAACTACCCAGGTCCCTAAGTAAGTAGACCACACAACTCAGCACAAACTAAGGATTACAATGATACTAAATATTCCAATATGTGACAAGCAAAAGTTAATACAGACAAGAAAAACCACATGGTAACCACAACGATTCATATATTCCTATGGTGCTCGCTAGAGTCCTCCACCACTGGCCAGCATCCTTTACCACTGGCTAGAGTCCTCTATGGGTGGCTAGAATCCTCACACACTGATTCATTCCATCACTCACACACACACACACACATTTACTCACTCACTCACTCACTCACTCACACTCTCTCACTCATACACACCGACACACATTAACTCACTCATTTACTAATTCACTCAATCACACACCCTCACTCACGTTTTTACTGTCATTCGCTGCATTTCTGCTCCCTCACAAAACTTCCTGATAAATCTTTCATGTCACAAGTGTAGTTCAAAAGAATGCCCGCCGCCATCCTCCCACCAAGTTTTCCCGAGGAAGCTGGCTGTGACAAAATGGAGTGCACTGAATAAAATACAGTTTAATTTCAGTTCAAATTAAGTTTTTTATGCATCAGCTATTATTTATCTAATGCTTACTAGCTTTTACGGCAAGGACTGTCTTTAAAAAGAATATTTAAACGGGGGCTCCCTACAATAACAGACATAAGCACAAGCAGCAGCCCAGGACATTCAAAATAAGAGGGGTGAAAGGGACACTGCCACAAAGGAATGGGGCGGATTTCACTTTGAGTGCAATGTGCAGACAGTCTCAGTGTCGGATGCAGCCATTACGTCTTATTAAACTTCATTTTCTGTGTATGAGGGAGCCATTTTTTTGCTGCCTAAGAAGTTTGTTTCCACAGGAAATATAATACAGTTTTAATCGATTGCTTGAGCACATTTCTCAAAACAGAGCAGTTAGCACAGACCCCAAGACTGAATCATCTTTGCCAAAAGGATGTATTTCATATGCCAAATGTTCCAACATGCCCAAAACGTGGATCACATGTCACAAAATCAAATAAGTCCAAAACAGCACAACTTATCATCTCCCAGGAAGCTATTTCAATAAGTTGCTAACAATGGCCCAATAAATGCTAAACTAAAATGATCAATATACCATGGCTTTTTTGAGTGTACGTACAACTTTTTAAAACTATAATTCTACAATCATTGTATTTTTCATTTTTAATTTTTTTACAAATTGAATAATTTTGTACACATGACAAAATACAATTTACCAAACTGTGTATCTCAGTGAAAACACAAGTCGAAAAGACAAGAGAAACACATTAGTGTAAACTGCACTTTCAGTCCGTTCTTTCCCGACAATCAGGATCGTGGACATCGCATCGGATGTTAACTCTTGGAGTGCACCGAGGAGAAAATCTCCCACAGTGGCACATTCGTCCTTCACAATCCTCAGCTGTGATTGCCAGACAGACAGCATTCATGGCATTAAGGAGGGACAGTGGGGGGTGGGAAAAGACATGACAGTGATGAACTCTTACCTGTACATACTGGCAACTTATCGCCATTCACTCTCTCACTGTTCCTCTCAAAGGAACTTTGTCGAGCGGTTTCATTCCTACTTTATGTCTTTTAAGGAGACAGTCAATGGTGGATAACTACAGTGTGTTTGTTGATATTTGCAAACACATTGTGGTCCAGATTTCTCAAAAACGAATGGCATTATTGCCAAGAACCATATCCAATATGGCGGCCTTCTGTTCTGCAGTAAAGACTTTACCCCTGCCACGAGCTAAGGTTTGACTTTAAATTCAGTATAGAAATTTGTAGAAAAAAATCAAACAATGATGGTTTGATGATTGCATGAAGAACATTGATGGAAAAATGTTTCTACATATTTTATACTGAAGTACAGAAAGAAATCACTTTCCGATTCTCCTGAGTATTGATGCAACAATTGATCTCTTCAGATTGGGCTGGATCTACGCAGCCTCTCGATTTAAAAGACCAAGTTTTATTGACACGATCATTAACCGTGGCAGGGATTTCATCTGAAACTTTGGCTCTTCCTCTTTGTGCCACCTCTACCAGCTCTACCCCCACGCATCAAGACCTCTCTTTCTCCATGGGCCCCTCTTCCTCTTCTTTGATTTTGTCCAGGACCTCTTCCTTGCTCCATTCTTGCAAATACCAACTCAGAGGTGACCTCTTTCATGCATTTACAGTGTGTAAAAGTCTTAGGCGCATGCAAATAAAATTCTGTAAAGAGAAGCTGCTTTGAAAAATAATGAAATACACATTTTTTAAACGCCAAAAAAAAAAAAAATTTGGAGGGGATCTTTCTTGTGAGCACCCTTTGCCTTTAAAACTGCATCAATTCTCTTAGGTAAACTGTCGTGCAGTTTTATTAGACAATCGGCAGGTAGATTGATAGTTCTGAGCATCTAGGAGAATTTGCCACATTACTTCTACAAACTTTGGCCGTCTGCTTTGCTTCTGTCTGTGCAGGTAATCACAGACAGCCTCAATGATGTTGAGATTAGGGCTCTGTGGAGACCATACCATCTGTGGCAGAAATCCTTGTTCTTCTTTCAGAAAATGAGCTAGGGTGCCTAAGACTTTTGCACAGTACTGTATAAGGACTGATTTTTCCACTGAATACACGTGTCAAGAGGTTCTGTACACATGCCGAAAAGATTCATTATTATGGGAGCAATTTGCATCAGGTGAGATCAAATTCTTCTGTTTTGTTTTTGAGTCATCAGTATGAAATTGTGTGTACTGCTTTGCAAAAAAAGCTTAACATTTGCATTTTGCAAGGAAACAATGAGAAATTCTTGCTGATTTGCATGAAAAGCTACTGTTTGCTCATTCAGGTTTTTGGTGCTTTACAAGTGTATCACAGTTTTATTCAAAGTGGCTTAGCAATTGAAAAAAAAAAAACAATCCATCAAGGACCACACAATTTAACTTAAAAAAATAAAAGATCTAGAGAAACTCTCCAGCGACCAGAAAAATTTACTTTTGGAAGCTGCCTGCTGGATACTCATAAAAGCCCGGGAATGCTTAACTGTCAGGGACAGGGTTGTCTTTTAAGTATTTTAAAGGTTTATTGAAAACCATTTTAATGTCCATTCTTTTGTAAAATTGTACTCACATGTTTTTCCAAAAAGCAAAGGTCTGATACATTAATTTTACCTTCAGGGGTCACAGCAAACCGTATGAGCATGGAAAAATACTTCTAAATTTAAGTTTTCAGTGAGATTAAAAGAGAAAGAGTAGCTGCTAGACGGCCAAACATTTTATTAATCCAAATAATAATAAAAGCCTGTTTTTAAATGTCTATATATTAGTAATAATTATGCTGATTGGAGGGTTTTGGGAATTGCTGTCTGTATTTGGACTGATTGGGAGGGAACAAAAGAATGGATGCTTCTTAAAAATCTCTCAGCTTCTCCTGTGATGTAGGAAACAAAAAGACAAAGAAAGGAGCACACATTTGTAAGAGTAAACAAACTGCTAAAATCTCTAAAACATTTTAAGAGATCAGCTGGAGGGCATTTAGCAGATAGCTTTTGAATTATATGAACTGAAGAAGTCTTCAGAGTAATGCGAGAATTTTATTTATTTATTTTTTTTAAACTTTGACAGGTTTCATCGATCCAGTCCTTTCTGAAAAGCCCACAGATGACAAAAGGCACAATTTCCAAATGTATATATTCCTTATGTTATTAACAAGTTGCGTTGGTAGCGCAGTGCAATTAACTATACAACAACACGAAAATGTGATGCTTATTTGTAATTGCATTGCTAAAAACTATACAAAAGCAATTAAAAGTGTTAGTTTTCATATGCAGCATTGAGTTTGAGTTGCTGATTGCCATACAAACAAATAAAAAATATCACCGAGTTGATAATGTTGCAGCATGGAGCAAATTTCTCCCTTCCAGTCAAATATTGCCTTATCATCATTAAAATTGACACATGAAGGATGGCCTTTAGTAGAATAAAACCCTACTCCCCTACTTTATTTATTTCATTATGCTGACACGTTTGTTGTATTGTATCACAGCACATAACAGACAGCTTGATTACATTGGTGGCCTCAGTGGGCAGGTCAGGTTATGTGCGTTTCCCACCCAATCTGAGGTGGCACCTGTCTCTACCTGCACAATAAATCATTACAGGGGGACACTTTCATTGCCAACCCCCCTCTGGAGATGGATGATTGACCATGCCTGGGAATGAATCTGTGTTGAAATCAAAGATGGAGGAAATTAGTATATGCAGGGATCTTGTAGAAAATAACACAACCCCAATACAGGCGTACACTCTATGGCGAGACTGGTGGAAACTGGTGAGAGAAAATATGAAAATATGAAATGAACAGGAAAAAGCTCCTTTGTGATTTATAAATTTCACTAGGCAGAAGGGAATCTGCCTCATTGACCTGAAACACAAACATCTGTCATTGTACCGCGGTGACCTTAACCCTGCATTAGTATCAAAAATCCCTAATGCTCACCTGAGCCATGCCTCAGAGCACAATGGAAGGGGGGAAATGAACATAAATTATTTTGATCTGCGGTGACTGATGTTATCCGGGTAGAAATCTGCCTTGGGTCTTCCCTCATTTTTGAGCAAAAAATAGAACTGAAACCCTGAGTTAGTTTCCAATATGACTGGTATCGTGGACTAAGTTAATGCCTTTCGCTTTGTTAGTGTAGCAAATGTAAAATCCCTACGTCTCAATGGTTTACCTTGTGGAAGACCTTTCTGTTTGTTTACTTTATTCATTTATTCAATCAGTTTTTTTACACTTATCAATTTTTACTGTTGATTTGTTGCTGGTATCACTGTAACTAAACATCATTTACATCATGGCCTGTAGAAGTGTTGCCCTGTGCGGGTTTCAGTTATACACCTTACATTCCTTGATAGGCTTTTAAAAATTGAGAGTAAGTTGGAAAGAACATAGTTCATAGTTAAGTAGAGATGGGGTTTAAACAGCTTACGCATTCATCTGGGAGACCGACATTGTTTCTTTAAATGGGCACCTGATACATCTGCTTCTCATGGATGGCAATTCTTTTCAGGACAAGGTCCGTTTTAAACTACACTGTTGAATATTTATGAATACGATAATTCTCCCTCAGATATCTGGTGTTTTGAATGACCACATCTGCTTTTTCTGCTACATGTTGCTCAGCAAAGAGCCAAGAGGGTGGTTGTCTACCTATTGTAAAATAGAATGGGAAAATTTTGAAAATTACAGTAAAACTAAGGTAAACACTTTCCTATTTTCATTCTTGAATGTATGAATGATTGAAGCCATTGTAGATCTGGACATATTTGGCTGGGTCCTCTCTCCAGCCTCTCTCAAGGCCATAATTTATTGTATAAATACAAAATGAAACACAGCAAATTAAAAGCTATGTATAGTATCTGTAAGCCAAAGGAAAAGTACCACAAAAAAATACCATGTACTGAAAAATGGTTGCTTGGCCATTCTCTCTTACAAATGTTAAAATAATAAGGGCCATTGAAAATTGGTGGCAATTGGGTTGTTCCTGCAGTCAAACTTCCCTCATACTCAACCCAGAGTTTTCTCAAAGATCAACAATCTTTGAAAAAATGTTATGAAATATTTTTCACCCGGTTGGATGTTATGCAACCAGAGGGTTGCTCCATGCTGGTTAATTTATTCTCAAAAACGAAGATTTCTCCAGGGGCCTCTTTTCTTTATGCCAAAGACCTGACAGATCATTAAAAAAAAAAGATAGACAATTTTGTGCAGGTAAGGTGTAAATTAGATTAATTGAAAATTGTAGTAGATTTCTAAAAATGTTTCCGTGTGAACACAAGAGATTTTGAAATGAAAATCATCCTGAATGTAAATAAATGTGTGATACATGTCTTTAAAAGGTGTGGACTGAAATTGCAATTAGACCGCTAGTCAGGTTTTAGATAGAAGAGCTTTGGCTTCTGATCATTGTACCAGTTCCAGTGTGGAAAAACCTGAACAAAACTGTATTACCAGGATGATGAGTAAATTAGACGGCCTGTACTAGAGGCAATATTCTAAACATAAAATTGAATAAGTATCACTTCAAAAAAGTGATGCATCATATGGGCAGGCATTATAATATTTAGCTTAGTGGGTTTAAAATACTGGATGTAATGAAATGTTCTTCTGTTGCGGATGAGTACGATATATTATGTATGACATAGCTTGAGAAGCTATGCACTCTATTTACCTTTATAAACCATTTTTGTTTTTTACACACTTGATTAGCTGTTCCCTTTTAACATTTACATTATCACAGTGAATTCCTTTTCATAGTTTTCCTGACAATAGTGTTTTTTACTAACCTTCTGCAGTTAACCTTACTATTAACTCTACTTGGTTTAACCTGGACCTTTTGTGTGTGATCTGTCTCCCACTAACCCTTTAACAACTGAAAACTGATCTCACCACCTATCCCGATTCAAACATGGGTAAATGCTCCTTTTTCACATGTGGAGTGGCCCATTATTCCACCTCACGTGTGATCACTTATGACCAAACCATTCAAATTTCAATTCACAAATTTCTCTGCATTCTGCCATATCGTAGCAGAATCTCATGATCATATTGAAAACATGGTCATGAAAACACAAAACTTCCAACCACTTGTATTTACACATCATCTGTTTAATCCCTAACTGCTGAAGCAATCGTGTGTCAGAACCTTGGCATGAATTGAAATACCTTGTGATGGAGAAAAAAGGAGAGCTGAGATAGGGGTTTAGGGAGCGAGAATCAAAATAAGAAGCCAGAGATATTTCTAATGAAATCCTCACAAGAATAGCTGGTCATGTAATCACCCATTGGCTGAGCATAGGGGATGCATCTGATCAGCAACAATGTTCAGATACACTCTGAAAAAAACGTTGCTTTATTGGTATCAAAGGACCAGGAAACATTCCCCACATCAGTGCCACCAGCCTATAAAGTTGAAACCAGGCAGAATGAGTCCATGGACTACGCCAAATTTTCATTTGTATGGAGCCGCTTCTTGTTTTTAGCCAATAGGAGTGGATCCAGGTGTGGCCGTCTGCTCCAATAGCTCACCTGTGATGCGGAACAAACAAGTTGCAATGCAGTTCTGCACACCACTGTACTGAGCCACTATTTGCATGTTTGAGTGCCACTTATTTAGCTTGGATGATTCTTGCCATTCTCCTTCAACCTTGGTCATTTTGTTTGTCGCAGCATTCACGGCAAACCCTAAACACTGTTGTGCATGTGAAGCACAGGGAGGCAGTTGTTTTGAGTTACTAAAAAACTCAAAGTTGCTTTGGTTACCTGTTTTTCCGACTAACAAACAATACATTGCAATAACAATCCTAACGACCACTGCTGGATGCAATGAGCGCAGAATGGGAAGCCATCAACGCAGAAGATGGCAGGAGATGGATGCATCATGCCAGGCCAATCTTCACTGCACTGCAAGGGAGAACATGTGATATCAATGAAAGCGTGTTAGGAGAGAACGGCTGGATCCTGAAGTCTTAGTTGAATTCAGAAATTTCTGTTGTTAGTTGTTCATTTTTGCCTAGGTTGACTTGAACAGAATTAACATAATTTGCACAGTATGTCAACTTTTTGTGCTTCAGAAAATACTGTCAAACAAGACCATCTGTAAAGTAACATCTACAAACTGAAATGCCGCAATATGTCTAAAAATTAAAAAGTATAACATTTACAAACTCAAATGCCACAACACACACAAACTCAAAGCCACAAGCAAAAAAACAAAAAAAAAAGAAGCAGACTCAATAATGGATTATGATTCATTGGACACCGCTTTGAATTTAAATTATTTCCAATGGCACTTTTGAGTTGGATAAACCAGAGCCAATCCCTTTCTTCTTTCCCCCTCGGGTCTATTTAGACAACACGTCTTCTGTGCAAAGAGTAGGTTTCATCTGGCAGCACACCTCTCCAGGTCCTGATGTGCTTGATAGCTCCCCTGACCCCTGGAGCATCATCTGATTGGCAGTAATCTATGCAAGAATGTGATGGACAGCCTGCCAACGATACGCTGGGGCTGCCTGATGGTGATGTCACTCCCCCCAGGCGTCTTGTTCTCCATCTCCCCTTTCATTTTCCTTTCCCAGATGGATGCACATTTTTGTCCTCGCCTTCAGAGCAAAGCGTGAAAAAAACATTTTTCTGCCTAAACATTCAGTTAAATGCATTCAAAATGAACGCAATTTCAGAATAAAGAGCTTCACTGGGGAATCGCAGCACTATTGGATTTTTATCCGCTGTTGTAAGATGTAACACAACAAATTAACATCAGGAATTTTGCCTTCATTTAAGCTTACGTTCTTTTAGCTCGGCACACATGCAAAGGTGGATGGCTGTCTGTGACCACAGGTCCATTTGGAAACATTGGCGGCTGAATGGCATTTTGGGATGTTCCCAGACAGCTACATTGTCATTTGACAAATAAGAACAAAGTAAGAATTATCTGCACCTGAGTAAAATGTGTGGTGGTACCTGTTCATCATCGTAGCTCCCGAGACCCTGAAAGACCTGAGCTAACCCCATGAGAATCTGAACATCAAGACAGTCAGCCAAGATCGAGACCTCATTTGATTACTTGAAATAAAATGAGAACAGAAGTTTTTGTGTTAAAACCTGAAATATAGTCATATATAATATAATATAATATATATTATTGTTATTATTATTGAAAAATGAATTGCACATGCAGTCATTTCTGCACAATGTGATTTCTAAGAGACAGAATTGAGTCTGGTCCTTATCCAGGCTGATAAAACTTCTCAGGAAGATCTGACCATCCGTTTGATCCTGATTTCAATATAGATTCTAGCAGCAATATTGCCCTTGAACCTCAATAGTACAGATTTATGCAAGGCAGTACAAACAAAATCGTGTTTGTGTGAGTTTTCCTCTGATTAACATATTACTTGAGAACTATGCACTTGTCAAATGCTCTATCAGAAAAGATTGTGAAAAAGACCGGAGAGTTATTAAACCAAAAGATGAAGGTTAAGAAACGCTTTGTGAGCATTAGATGTGTTCTCTTTGTTCCATCAAAATGATTTATGTTCAGTGAGTTGATGCATATTTTACTGTCACTCTTAATTCGCATGGCTTTGATATGGTATTCCATTGTTGCTATTCGTGTTTGTCTTATAATGGGGAAAAAGTTAGCGGGCTTCTTTGTGGCACTGTCAAATTTATAAATCATCAAGTTCAAAGTAGCAGAGCGGGGCACAAAAAAGTAGTGTGGTTTTCTGCATAACAGAGACGTGTGAGTGTGGCAGCAGTGCGTGTGGGCCCCTTGTCTGAAAATTGTGAGTACAGTGAAAACAGAGCCTCCTTATGTCATTATCCACTCCTTTAATTTACCATTTTTTCCAGTACTGACATGGAGAAGGCAGCACTGTGAGAAAATCCTTCCCTCAATGAGTATTTGTGAGCTTTTGTAGCCCTATCTATGAGAAAACCTTCACCTCATTGTGTATGTGTATTTGTGAGCTTGTGTATCTGTGAGAAAACCCTTCCCTCATTGTGTGTTTGTGAGCTTGGGATTCTGCCTTTTTTTAACCCGACTGTGGTTACGTTCAACGACTGACCTCAGTACCTATTAATTGATTCTTGAACACCTATTAAACGGTTCTTCCTCGACGGAGCCCTCCTCCTGCTCAACAGCTGCACAGGGACAATAAATCTTTCCACTGCCATGAGTCTCCCGGACTATTCAGGTTATATTTCAAGGCATGTTACTTATCGCACTGGATGACAGCCGATTTTCAATTTCAGTCAAAGTTGATTTGCCAGGAGCTGACTGTAAAGTAGAACAAGCAATTATTTTTCTTCATCCAGCAGCTAGACCTCCAGAAATTACGGTTTGGGGGTTTAAGTTGTCCCAAACTTAATGTTTAAGTTCTCCCAGATGATTTAGGTCTGATCTCTGGCTATGTTAAGCAGCTACCTGGGACCTCCTTCGTAGCAATGTGGCTTTCTTGGAGGAATGCCCTGTCCTTTACTTGGTGCATCATTTACCAGACCTTCATCAACATAGACTTTAGGATCAGCTACAATGCAAGCACCTAACCATACAGCAGTGGGTGCTCTTGGGTATAGAGATGTCCACGCGAAACTTTCTTAACCTCAATGACTGTGATACACTTAGAAGTCTGCAAGTATATGTAAAGAACACCAACCAGAACTTTGCATGTCAGTAAATATGCAATTGCAGTACAGACGAGGAAATAAGAAACTAAATAGTAGTTATTTAATTAATTCAGTCACAATTCAATTAATTACAAATACATTGTTTAAATGTTTTTTTTATATCTTGCATGATAATGTTTAAGGTATGAGGTGACCGTGGAATAATGTAAGTTGAAAATTTATTTTCTGAATTTCTGCTTTCTAAGTTTTCTGCAGCATTGTGTTGGCCTCAGGGTGCCGTCTTCATTACCTTAATTGACTAAAGGAGGGACGAGGGCAGTGGGGGTGTATATTAAGCATGAATGTATATTAGGAGTGAATATTAGAATGAAATTGTGAGCATGATAAAACGTAATTTTCTGTCATTTACTATATACCATCTTGTTATGATGAAATGTAACATCTTAGGTGGTTAGAAAATAAATTTTCTTGTGTGTACAACACTAACCGAAAAGGGTTGCAGCCGGCGTGCAGTTCTGTCAGTGAGTCTTTGTTCTCACACTAAAGCAGTGAACTGACAGTACATATTGCACTTGGTACATCAATATTGTCTGTCCCTTGACTCCACTCCATGCTTTTTAAATATCACCTGACCAATAGGAGGCTAATTGATTGGGTGATTCAGTCATGTAGCGTAAGGTAACAGTTGGGTATTGAATCTGACTCAAGAATCAGACTGTGTGGTTGACTTGAATGTGTTTGTTGACCTAATATATATATATATATATATGCTGTATACATTTTATTTTAGTTTCATTTTTTATTTATTTTTGTCAGTACTTTATCATTGCCGGACACATTTTGCAGTGCTTATCACTTTGCACTGGCAGCATCAAAAGTTTAATTGGGAAACAGGATGATACCCATAAGATTCCTGATTTAGGCCAGCACCCTATGGAGCCCGAAGGGTTATTTTATAAACTGAGAGCATCAGTCGGGGGCTGAGCATGCAGTCCTTCCCTAACCCACTCACCACTGGTCTAATAAAGCCCTTTGCATCGCATGTGCATCAAAGTTCAAATGTTTGTGTAGTTTTCACCATTAAATAATGCATAAAACAGCTAGTTTCAGGTCTAGAACTGTACAGCTCCCCCGCAGATGTGCTAAGGAACTTTGCTTCACTATATACACTGAGTTCTATTTTTACATCTTTTTTTCAGCATGCAATAAATATTGCAGTAGAGAACCTTTGTCAGGCTAAGAAGGTAGTAAAATACAGTGACATTTCTGCCAGTGACTTCCCAAACCTCCTCATTCTGATTGTAGTTGACTTCACATTCCGGTGATTCAAGGACAGGAAGACCCTTCATCTTGTCACATGGGAAGGTTGTCGACCAGGTTGACTGAGTATAGCTACACATATCCAGTCCTAGCGGATTGCCATTATTTGCCTCAGTATAACTCTCTATTACTTTGAAAGCACTTGGCTATTACTCATGGCCTCTGGAAACTAATATTTGCGTTTTGTGAACAAATTTTCTGTCACTGCAATATGTTGCTGGATTCTGAGCATACCTAATTGGCATGATACAAATGTTTAAAAATGTTTTTTAAATCAGAAGCCACAATACTTGTTAAGCCACAATACTTAGAAGAGGTATTGTAAATAAATAAGAGGAATAACTTGCTAGGCCACAATACTCAGAAGAGGTATTGAAATTAAACCAGAAGAGTAACTTGTGTGGCCATAATACTCAAAAGAGTTATTGAAATTAAACCAATAATATAACTTGTGTGGTCTTAATACTCAGAATAGGTATTGAAATTAAACTTGTGAGGCCATAATGCTCAGAAGAGGTATGGAAGATAAACATAAACAACGACCACATAGACTTCCTCTCCTTTTTTGTTGTCTTGTCAGAAAACGGGCCCACACCCACAAACAGCCACTACTAGCAGCCACTACTACTATACTATACTATACACGCACCAGCCACTTTATTAGGTACACCTTGCAAGTACTGGGTTTGGACCCCCTTTTGCCTTCAGAACTGTGTTAATTCTTCTAAGGTGCGAGAAATTTGGTCCATACTGACATGATAGCATCACACAGTTGCTGCAGATTTGTCGGCTGCACATCCATGATGCGAATATCCCATTCCACCACACCCCAAAGGTGCTCTATTGGATTGAGATCTGGCGACTGTGGAGGCCATTTGAGTACAGTGAACTCATTGTTATGTTCAAGAAACCAGTTTGAGATGATGTACGCTTTGTGGCACGGCGCATTATTGTGCTGGAAGTAGCCATTAGAAGATGGGTACACTGGGGTCATAAAGGGATGGACATGGTCAGCAACAATACTCAGGTCGGCTGTGGCATTTAAACGGTGCTCAATTGGTACTAAGAGGCCCAAAGTGTGCCAATAAAATATCCCCCACACCAGTACACCACCACCACCAGCCTGAACTGTTGATACAAAGCAGGATCGATCCATGCTTTCATGTTGTTTACGCCAAATTTTTACCCAACCATCTGAATGTCACAGCAGAAATCGATACTCATCAGACCAGACAATGTTTTTCCAATCTTCTATTATACGATTTTGGTGAGCCTGTGCAAATTGTAGCCTCAGTTTCCTGTTCTTAGCTGACAGGAGTGGCACCCAGTGTGGTCTTCTGCTGCTGTAGCCCATCTGCTTCAACGTTCAACGTGTTGTGCGTTCAGAGATTCTCTTCTGCATACCTCGGTTGTAACGAGTGGTTTTTTGAGTTACTGTTGCCTTTCTATTAGCTCGAACCAGTCTGGCCATTCTCCACTGACCTCTGCCATCAACAAGGCATTTTCACCCAGAGAACTGCAGCTCACTGGATATTTTCTCCTTTTCTGACCATTCTCTGTAAACCCTAGACATGGTTGTGCGTGAAAATAGTAGATCAGCTATTTCTGAAATACTCAACCAGCCTGTCAGGCACCAACAACCATGCCAGGTTCAAAGTCACTTAAATCACCTTTCTTTCCCATTCTGATGCTTGGTTTTAACTTCAGCAGATCGTCCTGACCATGTCTACATGCCTAAATGCATTGAGTTGCTGACACGTGATTGGCTGATTAGATATTTGTGTTAACGAGCAGTTGAAGATGTGAACCCAATAAAGTGGCTGGTGAGTGTCTGCTATACATGCAGACTGAAAATCACACTTCACACTCAAACACACATACATACACACGCATAGATAAATGCAGATTCTCTCTCTCTCTCTCACGCACACACAGAAATGTGTACACTGAGATATGAGCACATCTACACACATAAATACAGATTCTCTCTCTCTCACACACACATACACACACACGCATGCACACATGCACACATACACACAAAATATGTTTATATATTAAGTGAACACTTTTCCTGTTTTAATTGACATTGACTAGACCTTCCAAAACAAAAATGTCTACCTTTAGTAAACACCACGACAATGCACAAGAATAATCATCTTCATTGTTTATATTTATTTAAGTGTTTTTATTTACTTATTCATTCCTCTTGTCTCTAAACTGAGTTAATGGCATTCTGTGTTTACCGGTGGTGTATTTTGCATTGGGATGAAAAATATTTATTGAGTGAAAAAAACACAAAGCAAACATAAGTGTATGCAACATAGTACAGAACATGGGCACTTGTGCATTGAAATGATCTAATTTCATACATTACTGTATGAATCCTTTTAGTTCAAGGTACACATTAGTATGCATTTAAGTATTCAATTTATTCAGTCATCGACACAATTCTGAATACCTTTTTCCCCTTCTTTTACAGTTAATAATATATAATTAGCTGATGTGGGTTCAAGTCCCACCCCACCTGTTGTACCCTCAGCTGTTGTTCCCTTGAGCAAGGTACTTAACCTGAATTGCTTCAGTAAAATATCCAACTGTGTAAGTGGATGAATGTAGAAAATTGTAAGCTGTGTAAGTTGCTTTGGAAAAAAGCGTATGCTAATCAACTCCGTTGTAAAATGTAAATTGTAATTAGTGTGCAAGAAAAAAAAGTTGTTTGTTTTTCTTCAGACTTTACCCAGATAACTAATGGTCTTTTACAGACATGAAAATCTTTTTTTGCTAATCAAGGGGAATGTATCACGTGAATGTATCAACTGATTGTATCAACTGATTGTATCCACTGAATGTATCAACTGGATATCAACTAAATATATCAACTAAATACCAACAGAATATATCAACTGAATATGAACAGAATGTAATGACTGAATTTTCAATGGAATGAATCAACCGAATGTATCAACTAACTACCAATTAAATGATAAACTGAAAATCAACCGAATGTAACAACCGAATGTATCAACTGAATGTATAAAACTTAATATCAAAGGAATGTGTCCACCAAATGAATCAACTGAATATAAACAGAATGTATTGACTAAATATCAATGGAATGCATCAACTGAATATCAACGGAATGTATCAACAGAATGTATCAACCGAATTTATCAACCGAATTTATCAACTGAAAATCAACAGAATGTAACAACTTAATTTTATAGTGTTCACAATTAAGACTCATTAATCTGTGATTATATTTGACCAAGGTAGACCCTTGCATAATGAATAAAACGTTTGAAAGGAATTTTTAAAAATATTTTAAGGTTTTGACTGCTTTTGCGGAATTTCTGTTAAGTCAGTGGATCACATTGTTTTGCAACTCATCTTAGGCTTGGCTATTTAGTGGTGACTCGTGGGCTAATCAGAGATTCTCTGCTGAATTAACCTTTTGCCATAGCTTTTGCAGTGGGTAAAGAAAAGAAGCCTAAAAATGTCACATGCAACAGATCAGCATTGACGGTATTTGTCATGGAGTCAACATTGTTAAGTCATTATTAAGGAAAAGCCAGAATCTTTCATTGGTGAAACCAGAACACCTCTGAACTACACACGCCACCCCAAACTCCTCCCCTGCTCAAAAGGCAGAAAATGTTTATTGCCATATTCCCTCTTGTAAATTGTTAATTTTCAATTATGATGTCTTTACATATTTTTACAATAGTGGCGTTGACTTCAAATGTCAGATATGTCCCTGCAACTCGGGTTTCCTTTTGCAGCCATACCAGTTTATAATACCAGATTTCTGGCACAATCCGCTTATAATTATTTGATGATAGGATTGAATATTTCACACACCTGTCACATGTTTGTGGCAGACACATGGAGTTTGACATGCTGTATGGCCGTCACACATTGGCATTTCTGCATTGCACTGAACCTTAATAAAAGACAGCAGCAGTCAAAGCCTTCTTTACATTCTGCATAAATTCTTGCTTACTGACGCTCCGGCAAAATTATTTACGCAAGCATCTGCTTACAGTAAAACCTGAGAAACTGATCAATTGTTCTATTCTCCTTTTTGAAAGGAGACAGACGACGCCAGATCCATATTTGCGTCTGTTATTAACAAACCCAAAGCTTCATTAGGCACCATCTGGGCTAATCAATTTGTTTCCTCCGAAAATGCAAACCAAGCTAGCGAATGTTTGTCAGCAATAGTTTTAAACTATAGCTTAAAAAGGAATGCATTACTGTAAAAACACACTGAATCTGACTTAGAGCACGAAAAACACTTAAATGCAGAGATTGGCAGGTTCTGGCCGACAATGATATTAGGGAAGTTGGCTGTAACTGAACTCAATTGAACCTCTTGTTAAGTGTCCAAACAAAATTTACAGGGCTCAGGTTTAGGGTAGAACTGTCTACATCAGCAGTGAATGACTCTCATTGGCTGTTAGCTACAAATAAATTTGGCAGCAATACCTGTTTGGTACATTTGGCAATTTTACTCAGATTGTTCTGTAGCAGATTGCAGATTGTTCAATAACGTTACCCTCAGAATTTAAAAACCTTAAAAGATTTGAAATGACAAAATCCGTCGTCTCTATCTTTTTTTCTCTATTCAAATGTCCAATAAAGAAATTAGATGACCATATCTCGGTTGTTTGCATTTATTATTCAGTTGGTGAGCATAATATCGAGGTGAGGTATTATATAGACTAATAACACCAAATCAGTCGACTCACACACATTGCCTTGATTAAAGTATAAACTGAATGTACATCAAAGTCTTGTAATAGTTTTATTTTTTCATGTGTGATACATGAATTCAGAGAATGGTGGAGTGACAAGTGTTTTTTTCCTTTGGTTGAGTGTGCCCTAATTTTGCAATATTGAGCACCTGCCCCTCAGAAGGTGTCTGCACGGCCCTGTTTGCCATCATGTGTGGAGCTCACAGGGAAACAGACCCCGGCTGCCTCCAACAGTGATTTTACCCTGTCTTTTATCCTTTGTGCACTTGTAGTTGGAATCCCTGGCAGCTGGGTCACAGCCGGGGAGCACAGGACGTGACTGCTGCTGCAGTGTCCCCAGCTGGCATGCAGATGGGGAGCCGGCAATCTGCTGCTTAAGCCTCTGATGTGGAAGCACTATGCCTCTCAGGTTGCCACAAGAATGGTGCTGCCCGACAAATTAACCTGCGATAGCTGGGGTGACAGCATGAGAACCAGGAAAAGAACTGAAGAACCAAAGCTCCAGGCCTACAGCCAGGAGCTGCAGAAGGCCCTTTGTTCTTGTCTTTCTTCTGGTTTGGCAGTTGACGTTCGTTTTTATCTTATTTTGGCTTGCCACATTAAAAAAAAAACTCCTTTTGGACATCATCTTTCCCTTACAGAGAAACTGTTGCACCCGAGTTGCTCTTTGTGTAGCCTGCTAGTGGTCAGTCCTATGTGTGTGTCTTTGTGTGTCATCTATGCATTTGTGAATGTGTGTGCATGCATATGAAGAAACCTTATATAACTGCACTTATATAAGTGTATTTTCATAAGTGAATTATAGGCAAGGGGGTGAGAGTATTCCATATTGTGTGTGTGTGTGTGTGTGTTCAGATCCAAAACAAAGCAACTGTAGACATGTTTCTCCCCGTTTGGAGCTCATCAGTCTAGCGTAGCGAAGCTCTGAATTTGGGCAGGCAGAAAAAAATATCCTGTATTCCTATACTTACATTTCATATAATTCTTTGGTTTTGTTCCAACTTAATGAGCGATATGAATAAATATGGAGGGCATTGTATACAAATAAAAATGTGACAGTCATTTTTTATAATTAATAGTATGTAGGTAGACACACACACACACACACACACACACACACACAATATGGAATACTCTCTTGCCTATAATTGCCATCACTAATTGCCAGTATTTTTGGGATTCCAAAAGCAGTTAACATTCATATATATTAGATGCTTTGTGCACTATTGGAACAGGTTCATTGTTTATGAACAAACGCAGATGTTCTACTACGATTTGAAAAAGGTACCGTGGCTTACAGATAAGTCAAATGAAAAATTTTGTGCGCGTGTGTAGGGGTTTGAAGAGATTTAATGCAGGTAAAGGCACTTTGTTTTTTACAGCAGTTACCTAGCGACTGTCCCTGGCCTTCTTTTAAAAGCTTTTTTAATCTTTCATTTGTCCAACCTTTTTTTCCTTATTTGATACAAACCTCTGAGGCACAGCTGATATTTGGATAAGCAATCAAAGGCTTTTAATGAATGTCGGTGCCAGCTCTGAATGATTTATAACCACAATGAAAAAGCAGCCCCAACCGAGGTATTGTGCGAATGTAAATACAGGAACAGAAAAAAGGAGACAATGAAGTTGGAATGTGCCGTCTCTTATAAAGTTCACAAAGACAAAAAGTTTTGAAATGAGTCCATTCACATAATTGCTAAGCTGCGGAAAAGACTGTTTGCTTAAATGTGCATCCCTGTGTGCCAGTCTCCGGTGCGGATCTGGCTGCCACCCTTTCATCAGATACACTTTCCTCCTCCTGCTTTGGAATCTATTAGCATTTATTTTTCATCTCTGCGCTGCCATCTTAAATATCCTCTGTTTACACAAAGGTTTCACACAAAGCACTGCCACGGGCTACGGAAAACATTTTAGTGTGCACTTTATTGCTCACCGCTCTAACAAATCGAAAGGTTGGGAATTATTACAGGCTTCACGCTCGGTCTTCTGTAGCGAGGGGATTCCTGGTAAGGAACGATATGCCATTTTTATGTGAGGATGATTCCTCTGGTGCCTCTGATGCTGGGTTTATTCAAGATAACTCTACAAATTATTTTCAATGGAATTCGTCTACACAAGTACTACAAAATGTGTAAGAACATGATTTTGGTTAGATTAAACTCATTAAACGCATTCTTTCCAAGCCACAAACATGCTGCCAGAAAGGTTTTCTTTTAAGACAGTTTTTGCAAAATTAAGGAGCGCATCATGGTTTTATTCAGCAAGCATCTGTGCGCCCATTTTATATGACATATTTATAAAGACTCAAGGCGAAATGCAGAGCAGCCCCTTGGGAGTTATGTGTCGTCATTACATTTGGTAGAAGAAGCTCTAGTTCATACAACAGGGTGTGTATCTTTTATTTGTTTTTATCACATTCAAGAATGCAACTACAACACTTCTGGAAATTAGCCCTTGTGCGGTCAACAGGATGGTATTTTTAATATTCCGTTACTGCTATCCATCATTCCCATTCTCACACTTCAATAAAAAAAAACAGTTAAACTTCCATTGAATGTATAAAACAAATACAATACTGCAAGTTTTCACTTAATTATTTTTATTATATTGCAAAACAATAGCTGCATACAGTCCCACCAGTTCTGAAGACAAAAATTAATTTACTTTGAGGTTAGTTTGAGAATTAACTGCAGGTTGAGGGAATTTGTGTATAATATGAAGCCAAAGGAACAAATGGTTTGGGACCAATAGTCTGCATGTTAAAATCTGAGGAGAAAGAAAGATACTTGACCAGAATAAGTAAATTCCCAGGTATATAATATATTATAAGAGTATCTACTTACCAGAACCAGATTATAACGAATGGCATGATAGTCGGATAGCTCCACTGATAAATCCAGCACCGACGCTGGAATGGCACCATTTTCAGTGGCCTCTTCTTCGTTCACTTCTCCCAATGTTTGTTAGTGCTCTTCCTGAATCCAGCAGAGGACTTTCCCAGGTTGACGTTCAGAACATTCATGTGAAGTCAGGAGGAAAATGCAATGCTTTTTATATATTGAAAATATATAGAAGCAACCTCAAGTCACAGGATGCTTTGAATCTCTTACATAGAACATTATAACATTGTCATTATCACTAGGTTAAGGAGGTGTATTTGTATGTTTGCCTCGACTGAGTTCTAATGAGCATTTTATTAGTGTTTTAACATTTCCTGTTTTGTTAAATGTTCACATCTGTTCCTTGTTCCTTGTTTTATCAGTAATTACGTTAAGTGTATTTATGCCTCCTTTGTCCAGGTATTCATTGTGAAGTCTTGTTACACTTCTGAGTGTTTATACCTGATTGACCTTCCCTGATTCGACCCTGTGCCTGTGACCCCTTTTTGAATATTCTCTGGATCTCCTTTATTGCCTGTTATCAACCCTCGCATGTCTGACCCTATTTTACATCAACATTGAACTTGGATCTTTTTTCTTTTGGAGTGTCAAAATCAATGACAAGATTTATCTAGCAAACAAATCTTCTTGAACAAATATTTTAATTGAACAATTGACCCATATTACTTCAGTAAAAGATTTGTTAGTCTCCCTCCCTAGTATCTACTACATGTACTAAATGCCGAAGCCAGCTCCCTTTTCTCACTTACTAAATGATAGAGTGATACATAGGGTAGCCAATTACATTCAGTTCAGCAACTTCTACTGAATCTGAGGCATGTGAAGACTACACAGACTACTAGGTGTAACTTGCACACCTAACCAGAGTGTAAGAACCAGTGAATGTATACGCCCCAAATAAGTGATTCACTGAACAAGATTCAGATTATTCAAATCTGAAGACATTATTTGGAGTGCTGGCATTAGGCATCAGAAAGCAGATGCAGCGGAATGCTGCCTTCGAGAGGCACTGGGAATTAAACTAACAAAGCGTTTTGATTGTCTGTCAATATTATAAAATTACCATAATTAGGATAGACAATGCAATATAACATTGCTTACTTGAACTGATTTAAGAGAACCCTTTAAAGAACCATACTTCCTATCACTAATCTGCAACAAACCGTCAAGGTTCCTTAAATTGGGTTCCAGGATTCAGAGATGGGTAATCTGCAACTATTCTCAATCTCAAATTCCAATGGTGTGAGGTGTCTCTCGTCCTAAAGAGGTTTGGTTTATGTTGCAAAAAGAAAGTAAACATATCTGAACTTGTCTGAGCTTAGCACTGAAGGACTAAAGAGCCCTATAATGGTTCATTGATATGAGGAAAAACCTCAGTTACCATAGACCCAGATCTACAACCAAACCTCACAGTTGCCACAGATCCACTAAAACCCTTTTGGTGCAGACCTGAGAGGCAGCAAGTAACTTTGAGATGAAGGTAAATCACAGATGAGGAGTCTCTGTAGTGGTAACTGCTTGTAGAAGGCGATTGTAGCACGAAATACTGCCATCACATCTGAATGGACTAACATACTTGTGGAACATTTCCAAACCCATGACCCAAGGAATTTAGGTTTTTCTGGAGAGAAAAGGGGGGTTCAACCAAGTAGTAGGTGGGTGTACCTGATAAACTAGCCACAGAGTGCAATTACAGTGTTATTGTGAATAATTGGAAATGCACAGGTGCCTCGACTGTCCAAGGTCCTGGACCCGTGGAGTGCATGCTTTCTTAGACGATCACAGTTGGTGATGCCTAAGACACCCTCCACGTAGTGCTGTTTCTCCACTCACTTTGGGGCGGCTGTTTCCCTAATGATACGTATTTTGGCATTTAGGCTGGGACCAAACTAATTCTGTCCATTCCACATTCTATATGACATCACACTTCTGTCCAATCCATATTCTATATGGCATCACACTTCTGTCCAATCCACGGTCTATATGATATTCTAACAAAAAGTTCTGAAAAAATAATTAAGATTCCACCATGTATCATGAGTAGACTACACCAGTTCTCATTAGTCAATCTATATTGGCCTTTACAGAAATAGACTTTAGTCTTGATATCATTAGCATTAGAGTAATGTTTCCATTTGTCCAAAAGGTGCAGCTAATGATTTTACTCAGTAGACCATTATTTACTTGATTAAAACACAAATCAATGCATTAGCACACATAGCAATACCCTAAAACATAAAACATTTATATTTAAAATCCAATAATTTAAACAGCCTTATTTACTTTGTAGATTATATGTGAGAAACCAAGATACAAATGTAAACTTGAAGAATGTACAATAAAACTATGCCAACATGCGGTTTCAGCTTGGAGTTGTCATGGGTAGACTGACTGGGAGGAGGAACCCAAATGCAGATGTACGCAAAACCTGGAAACAGGCAGTGGAAATCCTTGAGTCATGGTTGATGAAGCAGGCAAAGGGTCGATGATCAGGAAACACCAGTCGAAAGGCAACAGGGATCGCAAGGAACGCAAGCTTGCAATGCTATGGTGATATAGACAAGACTGAGCATTGAATGGAAGTCACTGAGGGGTTTATATTCAGTGGAGAGGGAAGCAGGATACCAGTGGTGGAGATGCTGAACGAATGGGGAAGAGGACAGGATGAACAAGTGCACATGGTGTTGTGGAATGTTAATTGAATAATAGGACATGAAGCTGAGGAAAGGTGAAGCAATCAGTACTCAGGGGATGTTGATCTCTGGTAGCAGACTGAGGAAGTGTGGGGCTTAGATGTGACAGGAGTCAGGCTTATGATAATACAAATGTTATCTAAGCTGGTGGTGAAGTGGCTGGTTCAAGGCTCATCCTAGCTGTTGTATCCTTGAGCAAAATACTTCTCCAGAATGGCTTCAGTAAAATATCCAGAAGTAGATGAATGTAGAACTTGTAAACTGTGTAAGTATGGATAGAAGTTTCTGCTAAACAATTGTGCTCCATCACATGACGAAACAAAAAGCAGGGATAAACATTAATAAAATATTAAAATGTAATGGAGTCAAACACTACATAGAACCATTTAAAACGTGTATGTACTTGTATTACATTCCATTAAACATTCCAGCAGTAGCATTATTATTTGCAGCTTTAATATTTTTTTGAAATTGCCTATAATGATACTGCCATTGGCCAAGCATTATAAGTGGAAATTGATTTGTTATCTCATTATCTTATATTATTAACATGCAAGATGAAGACAGTCAGCCAATGAGCAGAATGACTTGCTAATCTACAGACAGAACTACTAATTATTCCATACATATTACTATCATAACTAAGAATATAACTGAAAACAAACGTATTATGATCTAAACAGTAACATTGTCCCGCTGTGAAAAGGGATGCTATGGCTAGCTAGATATCATCAGCTTCAAACGTACTTGTTTGTAAAAAAAAAAAAAAAGAATGTGTATCTAGTTCTATATGTATATATGTATATATAAAACATTTAGCATGACTATTGGTCATAAGGAAGGGAAATAATAATGAAATTAAAAAGGAAATTAGAATTAACAATTGTTTAAAATGATTAGTTGTCACATCGCAATATTTCAGACAGAAGCTTAACAGTTGCATTTCCAGTCATCACCAGACCTTGTTGAGTCCCATAGATGTAGATGGGCTTTCCAGTGGCCTGACTGCAAATTTTTTGATCAGTCTTCAAATAAACAGTTACACCCCCAAGAAATGCCAAATGTTCCAAATTTAACAGGGAATTAAATCAATGACGGGGAAAAGATGCAATCCTCCTATTAAATTATTAAAATTAAAATAATATTTTATTAAATACTATTAAAGACTATTAAATATTATTCTATAAAGAAAAGCTGCTCCTGTAAACATAAATTGTAGGTATCATATAACGTGAAGTTGAGCTTGTCTGGATTATGATACGTGGTAGCTGGGATGAAAGGAGCTCTGCAATGTTATAACAAGTTTGCTTCCTATTAGTATATAGTAACTATAGTAACGTGTGCTCTGTGATCCCTGATTTCATCAGTGAAAACTTAAACGAAGCAGCAAATCTTACTGTTACAACAAAATGAACAATCCTGTGACCGACTGTATCCCCAGAAATACCAGTAATTAATAAGAAACAACAAGTCTCGAAGAGTCTTCAGACAGGGGCGTATTTTGGAAATCGAAGCGAGCAGTTGATACAAGCACAAATGAGAAGTTGTGCACCAAGCGTGGCAGTATATCACCTGTGTCATTCAAGAATATTCTACACCAATTTTGGGTTTTAGATTTCCCTGTCATGATCATCACCACTTTTAGCTGAGATGGGAAGGTATGCAGAAATAATAACTCGTAAAAACAAGAGCAATACAGTGCTAAGTATGGCTGTAAAACATGTCAAAAAATCTAATTAGGCGGACTTTATGGGTTCAAGAGACTTTTTTGTCCATTTGAGCCATTAGAGATGTATACCAAGTTTAATACATTTATGTCACACAGGGCAGCAATGGCAATCATTTTTAATGTCACCACTGTACCAAATATTAAGTCATTCAGACCAAAGAGTGATTTTAGGGGAATTTGTTTTTTAATTTTCATCACTCATACATTCATACGTCATTTCCACATATTTCAAGATGTTAACTTCAAACTGGACCCAGTGTCTCTTGGGGCTGTCAGCTACATGCACAATCATTTTCAAGTCCATGTGATGCGTGACACAGAGTTGTGTAGACATGGACTTGAAGTAATATATATTTGTGTAATTTTCATTAATATCTTTTTTAATATCAGAAGCCTTATTCCTTATCACCCTAAAAGCAGACATGTATCCTACATATGTGCGCTAAAATTCAAGTCAATCGCCCTATTGTGCATTTTGAGTTACTTTTTGTAGGTCTCGCCAAATTTGTGTTTTAGAAAAAAATCTATTCAGGCGGACTTTATGGGTCCTATGGACTTGTTCACTATAAGCCATTAGACATGTATACCTAGTTTCATACATTTACAAAATTTTCATCAAAAATCATTTTAAAAATCGATGAGTTATCATACCAGTCCGTGAATACAGCCTGCTGTGAATAGGCAGCCTAGTGAAGTAGGACAGGTTTGCCCTTGCTTACTTGTGGGGCAGATATTTTCTAAAACAGCGATTGGGACTCAAGAAGGCACAGAACTTCTAAAATAAACAAAAAAATAGAAACAAAGGAGAATACCTCTCAAACTGGACATAAGGCTCTGGGGATTACTTTAACAGCCATGCAACAAGGCATTGCAGAATTGGTGATCTTGCGGTGGAATAAAACGTACCTGTATTGGGGGGCGTAATACAACCGTAAATCAGTGTCCATGGCATAAAGGGGGGTTTTAAATCACGGGTTAATGGTACTTAAGGTTAGGCATAAGGAGAGAGGTATATCGAGGGTTAATGATACTTAAGGTTTAGCATGAGGACATAGTTATATCAAGGGTTAAATGGTACTTAAGTCTTGACACAAAGAAGGAGTTATATCGAGGTTAAATGGTACTTAAGGTTTAATGACAGGTGCAAGTCAGACCTTCGACAATGTAAAACAAATAAATTGAGAAAGCCAGAATTTACCCTTACAGAATTGAGAATGTGCCTGATACTCACTCAGGAGCCAGGTCTACATCCCACATCCATAATGCATTTCCCCTAGCTGCTCATACAATTCATGGTAGTGGAAGTCTTACCCAGCAGACACAGGGCATGAGGCAGGGAACACACCAGTCCATCACAGGGTAGGACAAACGGACACATAGACGCACACAGAGCCAACTCGTTGTTCTGCTATGAGCTACAAATTCACAAGAAGGAGATTTTAAATGCTCACTATTAAGCTGACAAATGTATATTTGCTTAGGGGGTGTGTAATAGCATTATTTAAATAACATGGTGCATTTATATTTAATGCTGGTGAGCATGCAGAATGTGGAATTTTTCCACACCCCCAACAATTGAAAACTTTTGTTTTTCTCCAGTGCTATCAGTGCAAATAAGTATTATTAACATCACTACTGTAGAAAACAGGGAACCGTACAATTACCTTTTCTGTTGCAAATAAGCACTAGAAAATAAGGAACACACCGACAAGCTTTCATTAGTATAGGTCCTGATGTGTAGTTTTCTTCAGGGAGACACATTCAAATCTCTTGGTTTTGTCAGGGACACTGTACCAGAGATGTTTGCTAGATAAGTCAGGCTCCCTACCTTATCATAGAGAGAAGTAAAAAGAAGAAGTGCTTAATAAAATCTTGCCTGATTCATAAACAACACTTATTTTGACTGATGCTTTCAATGCCTTTCAAGCATGTGATATTTCAAAATGTGTGAAAACACCAAATATAGAACACCTGGGTGAATCCACCATACATCATATCCTTATGTAACAAATTGCTAGCACAATTCTGGCATTGAACATGCTTAAAATCATTACACAAAGTTTACTTTATAAAACCACGTTACATGTATCACCCTTCACCTATTTTTTATTTTATACTTTATAAGCACTGGAATATTTCAAGGTAAGTCAGGTCCAGTCCTTGAGGGCAGCAGAGTCACATTGGTTTAAATTGGCTTTACCTCTCAGTTGTAAAACTTTTGTTTTGAATAGGAATCACCAAAGCTGTTTTAGAAAAAAAATGTTGTGCTCAATCTCCGTTTCCTCAGAATTGCTCCCTTTCATCACTGTGAAGACAAATTTCTGCAGCTTGCACAAGGATTCTTACAGGCAAAAAAATCAAAAGACTGGAAGACACTTCTCACTCACGGACACAAGGCACATATATGGCTGGACTGGCGTTTCATTAGTGGTGTACTGAGACATCAATAGCTGAACCTTTGCCCTTTTGGATTCTCACTGCTGATGATGACCTGCCTCCTATTTCTCTCTGCTAAAAGCATCACTTACTCAGATGTGGCATTGTTATATCTGAGAGGCGTAAAAAGCCATTTCCACTTTGCTATCTGCTAGGATTTCTGGCCTCTTACTGTTTGTATGGTATCACTGTATTTCAGTGTTGATATTCATTATCTTTATGGTCAGTAATTTGGCTATTCCAGCCAAAGGCCAAAAGGCAGAACTGGGCTATTCCAGCCAAAAAATAAATAAAAATCCAGGAGGCCAGTGAACGTGTGACAAGCAGCTGGGAGATACGCCCGCAGGCAGCCCTGGGATCACGCCCTGTGACAGGCCCAGATTGACTGGCAGCCTGGGGGTCCACACCCACAGTGAGGACTTCAGGTCCTACACCTGAGTGTGGTGTGTGTAATGAGTTTGCACTCACGTGTTTGTAATTTTAAGTCTCAGAACAGGTTTTTTTTTTTTTTTTTTTGCCTTACTTTAAAAGTAATTTAGTCATTACCTGAAAAGGTTTTTGTTTTGTGTGAGTTTAAATTCCTTCGCTTAGCTTGTTTTGTGAAGGAGTTTGCCTAAGAAAAGCTGTAAAATGGCATGCTGCTGATAGTTTATACATTTTGTTAAAATTCCATCGCACTGTAAAGCTAAACAGCTTCACAACTGTTTCATAGATCTCAAAACCTAACAGACTATATTTTTAAAATTCCTGTGTTTCTCTAAATACTGTCTCTGAATAATAATGTACCAAAAACAGCTCTGTGCAAGCATTAGTTATAAATTATTTTTACCTTTCTAACCAAAATAAAAAATAAACCTAAAGTTTAACAAAAAATTGCCAATTTAAAAATGACTAATTGCATTCCTCCTTCTCCATCCCTCTAGGAAGCTTTCTAATTCCTGTCACCTGACCAATAGGAGGTTAAATAGTGGTGGGGTGACTCTGTCACGTGGCATTGTGGGTTGAGGCTTTTGATGCCATTACCTTTGAATCCCTCTTGCTGTGCCCATAAATGTGTACTTACACATAATAACAATGTCATTATGCATAGTTACACTGTACCTAATGATTAAAACTTTGTTTATTAATTTATTTATTAAAAATACACCTGTCAACATTAGAGTTATCCAGTTCTGCAGCAGTCTTAGACTGATATTAGACTTTTTTTTTTGAGCCCTCTAAACACACTGCATTAATCTAAATTCAGGCCTATGTTTCCTGGAATGATGTTACCATGTGGACATGAATTCGTTTTCTGTCAAACATCTATCTATTCACAGTGACAAAAAGGTTTGATGTACACCAAGGTAGTAAGAATATAAAAGTGGAATTTGCCATCTTTGATTAGCATTCTGATGGTTCTCTTGCCACATGACATTACTGAGACACCAGGAGGTACAGATAAAAGAAACCCCCACTATCAGTTGAGCAAATAAAACATTTTCAGAGGTGAAACCTTTTAAAATATCACTGGTAATCAGAAACACTTTGCAGCAAACCAACAACCCTCAGACAAGGAAGAGCCGATCATGTTCAAGTAAAAGGCATACAGTAAGTGTCAACATTTACCAAGTCATAAATAATTCAGACTGCAAATGTATTTCCACAAAGCTCAATAACAAATCAAAACACCTCACGTAATGCGTTGTATATAGAGTTTCTAAACCGTTTTTACGGTACTCTTTTATTCAAACCTACCGATTAATTATTTAGACTACTTAATATGGATAATTAAGCCTGTTGCCTGTAGTTAGAATGGGAATCAGTCATTGTAAAGAAAGCTTGTGTTGCCCTTGCAGGATAACCAGACCAGATTTATGTGAGTGATAAACCTGATACATCCCTGAAACAAGATCAGGAGATAAAAGACAGAGACTGGTGGTCTGGTGAGTGCTATAATTCCTGAGATGTCATTGGGCAACAGTCCTGTCCATCCATTGTAAGGGATTATATGTTGTTAAATCTCGTTTTTATTCCTAAATTTGTTATTTAATGTAGTTTTACATGTTCTTCAATGTTGTTCTTGACTATTTTTAAGAGCTGCGCCCGAGTGCAGACTGAGCCTTATGAGCTGGATTTTGCTTCAGTCAACTGTGTACAGTTCAAAAGGGAAATGCTGTAAAACTCCATCCTTGAGTGTCGGTGGGACACTTTGCTGTCGCTTAAGGGCCAGATACGGCCTCCAGGCCGCCAGTTGAAGAGGCCTGGTCTAGAGCGTGTCTAGATGTGCCTTTCATCTAATCACAATGAAGCTGTCGTGCAGGCTTGCAGAGTGCACTGTGGCCTGCAGAGTTTTTAAGAGACGGGTGGCTCAAAGGATCCGTAGCAACGAGCCAAGATGAATTAGCACAATTTCAGATTCAAAATTAATCATTTTTTAAAGGAATAGTGGCTGTGTCATTCCTAGCACCTCTCTTGGAGGTCTCCCTATTGATTTTCAGTAGGTGGTCACCGTCTCAGAGAGACTGAGAGAGAATAGAGCTCTTGAGGTTTGAAGATGCTCCGGATATACTACACGTTTTTTGATATATTACAGCAATTGTAGATTTTGACTGGAGTTCATCTTTTTCAAAGCCTTACAAACCGTATGCAGAGCACAAAAGATTGTAACGAATGGGCTTCCTCTGTGGCTCCGTCAGTAAAGGCACAGACTGAGCTCTATAATTTTAATTTAGCAAACTTGAATCACGACCGCGTCGCCTGCAAGTTACGGCTGGGAGAGTACAATGGTGGAGCAATTGGCCGAGCGCCACCAGGGCTAGGGTGGGTGGGAAGCAGAGACTCTTGTTGGCTTCCTGGGCACCTGAAGCATACCGGCGTCTTCAGGTAGGACGTGCCCCTCCTCCGCTGAACCGCTGAACCTCCGAACCTCTCGTTTGGGCTACATGGCCTGCGGTGGGAATAAAATGGGATAGAGGCTTGGAGAGAAAGCAAACTTTCACAGCTGCCCTGTTTGCAAGGTCTGTGGGGACGTGCTGAGAAGCATGAGCGCACTTACCCATTCAAAATTAGGGACAAAATATAAATATAATTGGCAATTCCATGAAAAGAAACTGAGGTGCAGCGAATCATACTGATTTGCTTAAACTTACCCAGAAGAGCTTATTTCACATTAAAATGCAGGAAGCGTTGGTTTAATCATTCCGATTTACTAATGCAGGCGTCGGTAAAATTACTATGTGAGATGATATGTCCTCACATTTTGCTAAATTTGGGATGCAAAATATAAACTGCCTTGCAAAAGCATTTTGTGGAATTACAAATAATGTGAATTTTTTTTTTTTAATTCATAACTTGAATACTCAAAATGAACACTCAGTAAAATAATTTAGATTTCAGCAAAAAAATTTGATTGCATAAGTATTCACCCCCTCAATACATACCAAAGTGGAAGCCTCTTTGGTAACAATTACAGCTGAGATTCTTTTTGCGTAAGTCTCCACCAAATTGTCAAAACAGTTTAGAGCCATTTTCTTCTGTCTTTCAGGGGTGAATACTATTGCATTCTATATAAATATATGTATTTTGCTATACCGCAACAACTGGAGAAAGTAAGATAATTGTCATTCCATGCTGGGACAATAATCTTTCTACATAATACAGCGTTTCCGCATTTTCCACAATTATATTGAGTCAAGTCGGTTTCCATACAGAACATTTTCCTTTCAGGTGATCTGTTTCCCAACCAGCTTCAGGTGTGATAGAATCTCAGTGCCATTCACTCACATCTACTTCCTTATCTGTCTCTTTGCAGAAATAAAATAAATCCTAAACAAAAGAGAAGTTCTATCTGAGACCTTTTCAAGTTCTTAAAACTGCTGTTGTACAGTGAGAGAATAGCGGGGGGAATGAGGCGGGGAATCCCAGCAGGAGGACAATGAGGAACCAGTGTCCTTCTCCATAATTTCCTCAATCAAACAAACACAGAGGGAGACATGGTGATCAGGCTTTCCCATCCAATCAGAATTCAGGGGGAAAACAGCTTGGAGAAAACACAACAATCCGCAGCGTGTCTTCTGTGTATTCACAGCTGCGGCCATTATCCGAGGCTAATCAGAGCGTCAATATCACTTCATGAGCGGATTCAAAGGTATCAATAGAAGAGATCATCTGAGAGTCTCTGGGTTTTTTCCCCTTCAGTTCAGTTTCCTGTGGAATCAACAACAAGTCTGTCTTAAGTGCGCTTGTACAGTTATACATTAAATGAGTTGGCTGAAGAAACAGACGTCGCTAAAGGGTAGCGCCCGTAAAAGATGGCAGTGAGAACAGAGCAGACACATGCTTGATTCACTGCGATTTGATTTGAAATGTTTCATAGACCACTTACTGTAAACGGACTGAGGGAGTCCCAGCAGTCTCTGGGCAGACCCAGAGTCAAGCATGTCCCAAGATGGATCAGTTACCCCCAGGCAGAGATGGCATTACACTGGAGAGTTGTTGGGCACCGCTCATTTACACCTTGGCCTTTAAGAAACGCTGATCATTTAAACTCTATGTCCATGTAGCAGGAGGATGCAATTCTTAATGAGAAATTCTGACCTTCAGCTGGAATGACCTTTACTTCCAATCTCTGGATTTTAAGATACTACCAACATTTATGACCATTGTATCACAGTGTGCGTTTTTTATCTAAACATTAATTCCTTGACATACTTTCTAAGGCTTTACATAACTTAAAGAAGCAGAGGCAACTTGACCCAGTCTAAAACCTAGGGCCAGTGGCCAGTATAAGGATTACTGTTAGTCAGTGGCCTGGGTTAGGGTTAGGATTATTCAATGGCCTGGTTTAGGTTAGTCAGTGTCCATTTGGGGTTTGGCCAGGAGAAAAAGGGCATAAAATAGTGCTTTATTTTAGTAAGCTTCTAGGGGAGGTCAGGGAAGGTCAGTGTATCTTTGCTCAGAATTGTATGCTATTACATACATTGTGTTGAAGATAGAAGTTTTAAGACAGTGTCATCTGGGCAAATATAAGATTTATCTAGTTCTCCCTCTATAACATCACATTTATGGCTCATTTTCAATAACTAACCTTGAAAGTGATTTCACTCTGCTGCTTATATTGAATTTGAATTCAGTTTTATGGCCAGGACAGCTATGGCAAATTGATTATTGTAGATTACATACAATACCCAAGGTCCTACAAATTGCTTTTCTATATTTTAGGTGGATTAATGATAGCCATGCAAGGTGATATCGGTCAGACGCAGGCCTGCTTTACGGGGGCAGAAAAACACAATCAAAAATAAGACAATGGATTCGTACTTATATTTACTTACCACTTTCATGGGGGATCAGTTTTAAAGTTTATGCGGGATGGGCTTGGAATAATTGATGTTATGTGATCGGAGAGGAGGGGTAATCAAGTGTTTGACTTTTGATAGATTGGGTTTAACTTCAGGGCACCTCCTCTCCGTCCTGGCAGTGGTCCACTTTCCTGCAGATACAGAGAGCAGCACCTCCTCTCCGTCCTGGCAGTGGTCCACTTTCCTGCAGATACAGAGTGCAGCACCTCCTCTCTGTCCGGGCAGTGGTCCACTTTCCTGCAGATAAAGAGAGCAGCACCTCCTCTCCGTCCTGGCAGTGGTCCACTTTCCTGCAGATACAGAGAGCAGCTCCTCCTCTCCGTCCTGGCAGTGGT
>JAOYSI010073333.1:0-20083 GCA_025775065.1 Hiodon alosoides
CAGAGAGGGAAGGAACTTTCAGCCAGTTTTTAAACGTCAATGAACCTGGATTTGAAATTGGATTTTAAGTCATTCAACACAAATCCAAAATGATCAATCACTTTAAGGGTTTTATAGAACTACTAACACAGTTGGCTGTGGGGTTCATATAAATCTTGAACAAGCGCTGACTATCTCATCGTTAATAAAACCACAGAGACGTTAACAAATGGATGGAGAGGAGGGGAGATAAAGCCAGCAGACGCCAATCTAGGGAGCTACGTTAAAGGAGCGAGAGAAATTCTCAAGGACCAAACAAATGCCTGTTGCTCTTTAGAGACATCATGTAAAAACAGGATTAATTCATACGACATAATTACTTAGAAGTTAGAATAAAAGTTAGAATTATGCCTAACTGACGTAAAACAATGGGTTACGTCTGATTTCTTGACTTTGAAATAAATCAGAGTCTTGAACACAAATAGGTACTTTTGTAATTCTGTCGTGAACTTCAAGCTGAATTTAGATAGTGTTTTGGTGCTTTCAAATGTACTTATCAAAGACCTTACAGTTACCCTGGATCTCTCATTTTAAAAATTAAAAATTCACAAATAAGGAATTACCCTAGGATTCTTGTAATGGCTTTCAATCAGCCAACTCACATGCCTACAACATACACATCTGAAATGTGTTTTTCCCTTACTTACACACTGAAACGCTCTCATATCTATGAAATACTCTCACATAGGCCTACACACATTGCTCTAACAGTTGTACTGAGGGGCTGTTCAGGAAAACTGTGTTAACTACGAAATATATTTGTTTAGCATGGGCTGTGGCGCCCCCTCTGGCAAGGGCAACTGCGACAGGGCGGACCCTCTGGGAAAGACGGGCCCCCCCCCCAAGAGGAGGCCTCTTCTGGCCAGGCTGACACCTCTCCCTTGCCGTCTGTTGGGGCCAGGCGCAGATATGGAGTGACCCACTGCTTGCCCTAAAATCTTGCCTGACAGTATATGCTTGCCGTATGTTCCACATAACGCACCAGTAGTCGTATCTCCACAGCAACGTGATGGAGTGGCTCAGCTGTGCAGTAAGCATTCTACCAGTCACAGTTTCTGCCACTTAATTCTAGTCCAGCCATTTTTTGTCAACCGCATCCAAGGTCAGGGATGTGGTCTGGTGTGTGGTGATTTAGCTAAAAAATATACTTGTGGCACGCTGTTGTGTGGCCAGCTCAGAAGTGACCAGATTTGGGGAAATTCAGGGAAATTCAGGGAAATTCAGGGAGATGCTCTGCTGGTTTTGACTTTCTATCCTCATTTCAAGAGACAAGGGGCTAGAAAAAAACGCTCTTTTGTGTACTACTAATGTAAAACCCAGATTGTTAAATTTGAGAAATCAAAATCAAATAAAAACATACACAGGCTAATAACAAATGCAATGCTAGTTTCTGTTTTTAACTCTCTTTAAATGGTTCACACCTGAGCCCAGTCTCGTCCATCGGGGTGGGCATTTCTCTCTGGTTCAGGCTGATGAGTGAATCCACCTTGAAGTCTTTCAGGTGGCTCACCACGTAGCCTGAAAATCATTCTGCGGGCCATCTAGCCCCTAAAAATTGTCCACAAAAACAAATTAAATGATTTAATATGTACTTAAATGATTATAACACGACATAAATATGACATTTATATGTAACTGTTTACATAACTTTTAATAAGTAAAGATTTTTAAATAAAAAAACATATTAGCTGGTGACCTAGATGTGGTCTATGGACCACACTTTGAGAACGTCTCCATCATGTAGTACCGCAGAACTGAATATTTGGACATTCTATGTTTCTATTGCTTCTCTTCCAAAAAAATTCTGCTTTGGTAAATTCCCCGATTCTGCTAATTACATACGGCAGGTTTGTTTGGGAGTCCCATTGAATCTTTGTGTTCTTGCCTGTAATTTTTTCAGCGAAAGCAATGTTACACAAAGTGACCCTTCCCCAAGGCGATCTGTGCGGTATTTCCTGAATAACAAGTTTACAATAAAACAAAAAAAAAAGTCTATATACCAGAGTATACATTAATTAAAATCAGGAAATGAAACGCATGAAATTCTACCAAAAAGTTTTACCCAAGAGACAAGTTTATTTTATTTTTTATTCTAACAGGAAATTTTACTTCCTCTTTGTAAGATTTTATGGTGAATTTTTTAGACCCTTTTTAAAATTCAGATATACTTTATAATTGCACTCTCTGAGTATAAGTACATTTGTTAGATATCCCAGAGGCATGCTGGTGTGATTTTGAGTGGGATAAATATACATAAATAAATGTAAATCAATGTTTAGATTGTGTTACTTTTTTATCATTTAATTTAACAAATTTTAGTTTTTAATAAATTTGTTTACAATACATGCATATTTAGCTGAGAAACTTTGGTTAAGTACCCTCCTCAGGGGAATGTCAGCATTACCATTTGAAAGTGCCTCCTGGTCATAGGTTCAGGACCCCAGTGGTCTGCTTCCCCAGGTGACAACGGTTTCCTTCCAGCTGAATCACATGTCAGCAGCTGAATTTCTAGGAGAACCAACCAGAAGTGCCCAGCCCCTCTGGGCCCTGATTTTACAGCCTATACTCAACGTGTCCTTGGCTGCGGTGGGGAATAATGTGCATTCCTACTCAGGGCTGACAACTGGGCCCCTCGTTATTCTTTACGGCTGCACGTCCTATTCATTTGCAGCCTTCTGTATATGAGCATGGCGGGCGCCCTTACTAAGCCAGTCACGTTGGTCCCCCCAGCATTCAGGAGAATTCTGAGGCTTAGTGTCAGCTACGTCATCAAGTGTTAAAAAAAAAAGTTTAAAAAAAGTGAAAAAAAAAGTTGTTCAGTAGGCTAAAGAGATCTCAAAACATAGGCTAAATAGGGAGCCAGGTGGCCTTTTTTTCACTGAGGGACTCAAAGAACCTTCCACTCATGTTAATTTCGAGTGAGGGACCACACAAGCAAAATTTCTATTCACCCATCAAACTAGGGGCTATGGCAACAATTAAATAGTGGGCACAGAACATCGGGGCAAACATTGTAAATCACTGTGTGCATGTAAGTGCACAGTAATTCTCTTCATGTTTATTGACCCAACTCAGCTTCATTAGACACAACCAGAGTCCATTAGATGAGCCAGACTCTCTCTGCGGCTGTTTGCACACACCTCATGGATGAGGTCATTGTCTAATTTGTCTATAGGATGTTTATGTCAGGCTCTGTTTTCACCCTGATGGGGCAAGATTGGGCGCACAGATAGTTCACATCTCTCGGCTCCATTAAAACATATTCCATAAGCAGTGTCAGATGTCTTCAGAATGAGAAGCAATGGAAGCAGGCGGCTCCCCTGCTGGCACAAGGCAAACTACCCAGGGCTGAGGCAGGCTGCATATCATGAGCAAGAGCTAGTGCCCCCATGTGTCCTTTCCTTGACAGATTTAGGGGGTGGGTGCGTAACCACAGATCTAAAGGCAGTTGTGCGGTATTAAGGCTGCATTTTATATATATATATATATATATATATATATATATATAGTGTAAAGATAAATTTTACTTGGTAGTTATTTAGCATTTCAATAAAGCACTGGAATTGTTCGAAACAAATGTCAAAATGTTCCAATTCATTTGAAAATGGATTTTATATTTTTATGCATTATTTATAATTGCCTGCACTGCAATTGAAAATACTTCAAATACAGTTATTTAATTTCAGCATAGTAATTGAACATCAAGATTCTAATTCTTCTTTTATCGTAATCATTCTGCCAATAAGAGTTCCGATGGTCGAATCATTTGAAAGCTCATCGTGTAATCTCTCTATAGAGAAAGAGAATAATGTGGAGGCTTACCTTGTCCTAGTGGCCAAAAGCGCGTGCGGTGAACTCACTCCTGCCCTTTTTCCTGATGAACTTCTCATTTTCAGGGCAATCGACAATCTAGTTTGTCTTATCCCCCTCACCCTCCCCTCTTTGTTTCCTGGCTTCTGCTATGGCATTCATTTTTAATCCCCAATGGGTATGCTTCGCCATGTCGGGCAGATTACACGGTGAGGAAGTGCTGGAGGAACAGAGACACTGCTTTCATCATGCAGTGCAGGGCCTGTTTGTTCCGTCCCAACATCTCCGCTCAGATAACCCATTGACTAGGGAGAGAGTGGAATAACAACACCATTCCCTGGATTATTCCCTCAACTCAAAACAGCCCGAAGGAAGTAGACCCCACCCCAAACGGGGCATTATTAGCCACGTATTTAATGTTATCTAAATTAAAGACAGAACATGAAAAATAAAACTTGTGGTATTTTCTCAGCATGTGGGAAAAAGAGGCGTGTGTTGGTATTTCAAAGGTAGAGGTTGAAGAACAAAATCTTTCTTATTTTTTTTTCCTTTTCTATTTTAAACAGTCCTCTCTATGGAGTAGAAACTCCGACATTACCTGACACTAGTCTTTAGGTCTGTGAGTAACATTACCAGAGCAATTCTGTTCCTGGAACTGTATCCAGACTCCATTCCCTGTACCTTTAACCTTGACCAAGGTGCCTCATTCCTCACTGCGTTCCCTTATTGGATTAAAGGGAGAAGATGAATGCCTGGCTGCCAATGAACAGCTTTGGTCGGATTCGAACTCATTTATCCTGTCAGATTGGCTGAAGGGCTTGATTGATGGACCCAAACAGCAGGGGAGTATATAGTTACACATGGCTGCCACCTGACGGAGGCACCTGCTTGATGTGGCTTTAAACAGCCTACCTGACTCAGCCACAAATGTGACCCAGGTAAGTGATTCATCTAGATCCAATGGTGGGGGGTAGGGGGCAGACAACGGGCTGATGGCTACTGCTAAAAAACCTTCTACACCACTGTTTAGAAAAGAATAAAGAAACACTCAAAGAAAGCCATTCTGCAATTACAGGCCTTTGTGAAAACAAACGCTGGGTTGAGAGTAAGGTTTTAATTATGCTCATTAATGGACAAGCACTTTGCAATGGCAGTGGAAATTTGCAGCCCTTTTACTTTTGCTTGAGTTTCACATGAATCATTTTGATTAGCGTATTCTCTACTATATCTGTTTATTACGAGATTAACTGTGTAGACCATAAAGGGAATTTTTATGTCCCTTCTCAAAGTCCAATCCATTCTGTGATCTCTAGAAAAAAGGCACCATGGGTCAAAGTTCACCTTTATAATCTTAAAGTTTACCTGTAACATTACGACCTTTGGGCCATTCTCACTCATGTCGCTGGATGCAGACATTTGCACTCCGGGTTTTTAGCACAATCTAAAGCTTTCTGCTTTAGTTATAGCCTTTTACGAAATGCTGCAATAGTAATCAAGCGAGTGAAAAACGGACATGAAAATCTGAAAATGCTTGCTTTCAAAGCGTAGTCTACAGGGGCACTTCAAGTCCACATTGGCAACCATTTAAAGGTGTGCTGTGCATGTACTTTGGCTGTAAAGGCCTTTGCTATGAGTTCTGAAGGGATTTATAAAATACTAAATGGCATAAACAAGACATGAATCAAGATAGTGTTGCTGGTAATGGCTTTATTCTAACACAGTGTCATAGGAATGTAGGCAATGTTTAGTAAAAATTGTTGTAAACTGGAAAACATTAAAAGTGATTTAAATCTATCCATTGTGATGCGTAAATTAAGTTCAGCCTTTGTAAAATTCATCATATTTGTGTGACTATTTTAAGAAGTACGGAAACAGATGTGCAAGCTTCGATTTCTACCTGTGGAAATGACCCTGTGGTATTCCACTCAGATATGGACTCAAATAATATGGTTAAAATAAAGTCAGCACCATGTGCCAAAAATTACGGACTGCTCTTGTTACCATGCAATTTTGACAGTTGACAGGCAAAGTCAGGCTGAGAAATCGTATGAGCTTACCTCTGGATTAACAAGATAAAGGGGATGCTGTTGATGACGGTAATATCAATTATGCCACTTCTAAGAGACTGTGTGTGTATGTGTGTGTGTGTTTGTTAAAACAAACAAACAAAGAAATTCAAGGTGTTTTCAGCTTCTCAAAAAAAAAAAAAAGACATCTCCTAGCAGCAAATTATCCACCATGGTTTATTTTATTTAGGAGCCGCCATCAGTTCTAAATGTTATACATTCACTTCAAATGAACCACACAGAGTAAGTATCAACAGGGCAGATCCACTTCATTTCAACAATACCATTATTCTCTCACATTAGTCAATGACAGTTTAATGTGGAGTTATGAGCCACCAATAAGGTTAACATGATTTCATCCCTCTCCCTACTGTTGAATTAAACAAATAATCCCTTTGTGTTCTTCTGACAAAGCAGCAGGGTGTAGTTCCTCTTATACAAAATGAAAAGGGCCAACTGTTTGTGGTACTGGCAGCAAAGGTTTAGGGGCCTGCAAAGAAAAACAATGTAATGTCTTTTCTTTTATTGTAACCACACGCACTGGCAGTGTGAAGTGCGGTAATGGGGGTTCACAGCTGGCTTTTAGAGACGTCTGCAGGACACATTGAACTGAATCATATGTGCCGGGTTCCTTTCACATAAACAGGAGTAATGTGGTTCTGGATGCACAGATAAAGGCTACACATCTACATTGCAGGCTTTCTCGTTGCACGTGAGCATTTTGCAACGAGTGAATATTAAATGGCTGCACAGTCCCGTCTGTGCTATGCTGTAATGCAGGTCTCCTTGATATAGATAGGCACCGCCGCACTCAGACAACGCGCCGTCACGAGCGAAATGTGGAACTTAAGACGCGCGCCACGAACGCTACGGGGCACGTCAATCTGTTTCAGACATAAACACGTTTCCCCGTCTTGTGCGAGCTGCAAATTCAATAGGAAGGAATCCAAATACCAAAAGAAACATTGAATTTGCTTGTCTTTTTTGGGTGGTTTCTAAAGGGGAAGCAAGCAATTACCGATAAAAACCAAACTCCAAACTCTGAAAATATTTTCAGATGTACCACAAACCCAGGCCAAAAAAAAAAATTTGGTTTGAGCTGAGATTGATTTTCTGCATTACGTTGTTATGGGATCAATCCCTTGCAGCATTTGATGTGATTGGCTTAGAGCACTGAAGTTTATAGGCAAGGGGCAATGGTTAACCAAACCACATAATATTTTATTATTTTAATATAATATCGAATAAAATAAAAATGAATGAAAAAATACTGACATGCGCAGGTACACTGAACATATTTTTGTATATATTTTGCAGGAAAAATAGGTTTTAAATTAGCAACTTGACTGAAGACCAGTCAAATATCTTTCTCAGATATAGCTACAGAAGCAAAACATTTTTTGATTTTATGATCCAATAAACTTCTGAGATAAAGTTATAAACTCACTACATTGCTGAAGCCTTCCTTGAATTTACACAGGTCCATGTTTTTTGTCTGGTCTCACAAATGAGACACCTCGACCAAAATGATACGCTCCATTCCTAAAACAAATAATCCCCTTCAAATTTTGCAAAGTTCCAGTTTACTGCCAAGAGTATGTTATCATAAATGCAGAATAACTGTTCTTACTGAATGCTAAGTGCAAGAAAATAGGTCCGATTCTGGTACCAATCACATCATGATTTTTCCAGACAAATTATTTTAAATGTTTTTACACATATTTTAAATGCTTACTCTTTCATCTAACTTTTTTAATGAAACCAAACCTATATTTGTGTGGTTAAATGCCTCTAATAGTATGTCACGACTCTATAGTTTGTATTCGACAAGATGGTGGTCAACATGACCATGTGCGATATAGACACCATTTTGTTTCAAACACAATGCTGGAAATAACATGAATAAACATGTTTTATTTTAACTGTTTTATTTCATTGTCATCATTTTTATAATTTTTTTTTACATGTTAGCCAGACAATTCTGTTCCATTTTACTGAAATAAATATTCTTAAATTTTTGTGATGACTACAACGCATGGGACAAAATGGCATCTAAAATGCCAAAGTAATAATTACATGGAAATATTTATTCCCTAATTTTTTATGCATGCTAATTTTGTTAATTTAATGTTTGCTTTTCTGTAGTTTGGAACTGTTGTAAAATTGGTGATTACCCTCAGTGGCGTTTTGAGAGAATGAACCCTGTAGAAAGTTTTTACAAAACCAGGTTTACACCTGATTAGACTGAAGGTCAATTGTGTGACTAAACCTTGAGAGATAAAAAAATTGATTTGTAGTGTCTCATGGCTTCTACATCGAAAGACTCCACGTTAGCCCTGATGAGCAACCTTCCTTTTATTATGCTGATATATGGTGTGAGTTCCCTGGGCTTAAAGTATTCTCTGGTTCTCATTAACTGGACTGTAACTCCAGGACTGGTGTGATTTATCTGTCAAACTGACAAAATTATATCAATTCAGTTGATATCGATGTGAATGTGACAGACACCCCACAGAATAAATAGCAATAGAAAAGTTTTATTGCTAAGTTTTTCATTGGTTTTAAGACACATGATTTTAAAGACCATGTTTGCTACGTAAAAGTACCCCAAGGCTAGCATGTCAGCTAAGGGGACGTCGAAAAGCAGTATATTACCTATGTATCCTGTGAAATCCGAGTCAATACATCACAACACACTTGTATATGTAGCAACAAAACAGAACAGCGACGCGGTTATTTGAGTATGCTGCGTGAACAGAAGTGTACTTTTCTTTTATATAGTCTTTATTCTTTTCTTTACTATTCTTGCCTGTTTAGTTAGCTTTCAAATGATGTAAAAATTGTATGACATGTTTGCATTCATTTCATGTTACTACATTAACCTGATAATCAGACCATATTTTTGGTTCATAGCTTTTTTTTCGAAGTTAACTTTTACATTGGCTCTAAATTGGAATTGCGATACAAATGGCTTCACCTATGTGTGCATCCTAACTTTAGATTTACTTGGCTGCTTCCAGGTTGAAGTCATTAAATAATCTTCAACATTTTATTAAAAACCAACATATCCGACACAAATAAATGGAAGACATCCAAATGTGTCCAGATTTTCGCAGCATGATAAAACTCCAAATCTTTAGTTTTGAACAAGTTTGACAGAAAGTGTAAAACTGCAGAACAATTAAAGTATAAAAGAAGGACACTATACAATAGCAGCAGTGTCTGAGGTGTGCCGTGTGGATTCAGCCCTTTTTGTTTGGACTATACTCTCACCCTTATTATTTCCCATGGGCCACTCGGATGTTGTCGGTCGTCGCACTCTGGCCCGCGCGAGCAAGGAGTTAAACCCGAAACGAGCCGCGGTCCGCGGCCAGACCTTTCTGCCTGCTGTGAGAGGGAGCACGGTCTGTGTTTGCACTGCTCATACTGGGCATTCTTTCTGGAGGAAAACAGAAAAAGACGGAAAAACTCACAGTAAAGCATCTGTCAGAAACAGTGTTTTACTTCAGCCACCACTGACCACTCATGGAATATGGATGAAAACAGACCTTTTTTATTTTATTTGCTCAGGGCAAACCATGCCATCTGTTTCCAGTTATTTGTACCTTTTTTTATGTGTGTGTGTGTGTGTGTGTGTGTGTGTATATATATATATATATATATATATATAATTGTGGTGGAGTCGGGGTGGGCATAAGAATTAAGCTTTTCTAATGAGGGAATAAGTTGCTCCACTATTGGACGGTAAACTCTGAAAGGGTTGCTTTGAACACCCATCACCTCCAGCAGACAAGAGATTCAAGAGCTAGGTATTGCCACTATCTCCTGTCTTCCTTCATATTTTAGCATTTAGCCAAGTACCTGAAGAATGACGGAGAAAGCACAAGGGAACTCATTTATCCTGGCCTGGAGGGAGGTTTTTCTGTGGTTAGAACACTCACTCATCTAGTGCAGTGGTTCTCAAACTTTTTTTGTCCCAAGGCACACCTTTTTCTAAATATGAAATCTCCAAGGCACACTATTTATTTCTCAAAATACAATGATACATACATCCACATAAATGTGAAATACATTGTAAGAAACCCTATGCTGCCCCTGAAACAAAAATTAAAAATTAAAAATAAACTTGAAACTATGTATTAGCAAAACAAAACCAGATTTTATTGTTAATTATATAATAACTAATTTAAGAGCTTTTAAATGATGAATTTATGCTTTACCTACAATACAGCTTGTTGCATTAAGTTTAATTAAGAACACTAAGCCAACAAGGCAACTTCACACACACACACACACGCATTAGTAACGTAGGCTTCAATGACCGTGGCGTAAGAAAGTAGTTCTACACACAAGAGCATTTTAGGGACAAAACCCTGAAAAATGTCTTGAGAGTAAACCAGAAACAATGTCTTGAGATGTGGTAACCGTGGTATCAGCGGAATAATTGACTCCGGCCCGCTTCGTGTCTTGACCGCCTCACCACCTCAGGGTGTGCATTAACTTTCAAGAATTCGACTGTCCGTCGTCAAATATTCCTTACGCAAGGAGAAATTCCACAGCACACCGGCCCACCTTCCACGGTACACTAGTGTGCCGCAGCACACATTTGAGAACCACTGGTCTAGTGGCCTAGCTGTAACATAGTCGTAAAGAGAGCAAGACAAAAGAAAAACTCATGAATGATCTCATGAACATATTAAAAGCTTGTATCTTAAGTGGCCAACCTGTTGCATGTGGGTGCTCTTATGCCCTGTAAAGCTAACTGGGCCTCTCCCTAACTAGGCAATCCGCCTATGGTGGACATTTTCTCAGCGCTTAATCATCCTGCCCACCACTGTGGCTGGTAATTGGCAACTGCTCCGAAGCAGAGAGTAAATCATGCCGCCCAGAGGGCAAATCCATATCTGGAAACAATTAGGAGGTGATTAGGCTGACAAACGCTGAAGACTGCGTGTCTTCACGTTGCTTCTAAAATGAAACCCGTCTCTTTAATTACGAAGATAGACTGCCCTCACGTATCTCTGTGTTTTTTAAAACCGTTATCACATGTGGGCCCTATTTTTTTACTTATTGCCCTTTGGTAGTAATTCAAGCAATTCTTAACTTCAGCTTATCTGTTTTTCAAGGACACCCTGGCCTAAAGTACTGTACTATTTATTCATTTAAAGGAATAGACCGATAAGCTAAAGCAGGGATGGAGTATAGACGGCCATGTAGTTGTACAAATGAAAAGAGAAGCTCTTGAAAAGATCAAGTTAGTTTCAGGACAAAAAATCAAGAACCTTTTTGTCAATTTTGACTGACAATTTTCTCTTGCGAAGGAACAACAGACTTCAGCTGGAACTAAATAAAACTTTTGCAGCTCACTAATTTTACGTTTATACTTTACGTAACTGTATTTAATAGCTTTTTATGAGTAGAGGAAATACAATTCTAACAAAAACAAGCAAATTCTATTAAATACTATTTTATTAAATGCGATTAGCATTTAGCAGCTTTGATTTGGTCTCAACCTTTCTGTCAAAACTGAAATGGTTCCAGACAATGTCATGAAAATGGATCAGACAACAGCGTGCAGTTTGGCAGCTATAGAACAGTAATTGAGGTGACTTAGTTTATTACTGCTACTTTAAAAACAAATGTTGTCTTCATTTTATTGTACATGGTTAAATACTTGGCAATTAAATTATGTATTTTTTCTCCTGTTCTGTATGTACTTTGTCAACTTGTGGATTTAGGTCAAGTCTCATTTTGTTTGTCTCTTACGAAGTCTTTTCTGTTTTTAAAGAGCAAAATGAGTCCTTTGTCATTCTTCGTATTAATCAGTGGTTATAGTGAGGAACTTGTCTGGCGAGAGGTGGCTTCCAACCGCAAGGCAGAGGTTCGTCACTCCAGTTAGAGGGCTGTCGGTCGAGAAAAGTACCTCTGGGGATTTGTGGACTGAGAGGAGTCACTGAGACGTACCCCAAGACTTATACACATCAAAGCGAATGAAAGCACGTTCACAGGGAATTTCCTTACTCTTTTGCTATATAAACACCTCAAGGGCATTAAAGTGTTAGCGGTATTGAGATAAATTACCCACAATCGAGTACATGGATAAACAAATAAACACAGACTAAAATGAATAACCAAAGCCAAAATCAAATGACTTGCTGGATGGTACAGTTAGTAAAATGGTGCGTTTCATATTAACTGTGGGTGTTCATAACCGTGGTCGACGCAACCACATTGTGTGGTTGGCGAGGGAGCCGGCAAGATTTACATATGCAACAAGTGTCATTGTCGCAACTAATTCTTTTTTTTTTTTTTTTGGTTTCTTTACTAAATAAACTCCCCCCCCCCCCGACGATAAACATATCATTACTGCTTTGTCAGAGACAGAGCAGAGCACAAAATTAGTGATTCCCTCAACTTTGGAAGTCAATAAAGACCGCCCAACAATGGCGACTCAATATTATGCTTTGTTCGCTAATTTCCTGAAGACATTATTATAAATGAAAAATATTGAACTATGCCAGCTGTCGTAAAAAATAAAAAAATAAAAACTCCTAAACAATTGTTGGTATTTTTAGCAAGCGAGTGTCTGGCAGTGAAGGTAACACTCAGCAAGAAGGCTGTTCTCTGGAGAAGCACACACGTGGCACTTGAGAGAGAAGTCTCCTTCCCTAATCCCGTCTGGCCAACATCTTGTGAGGGGGAATAATAATAAAAATAACAGCAACGATGACTGACACTGGAAGGGGCTTCATCGCAGAGTAGCAACTGGAAACAGATGTCACACAGCATATCATTAATGTTTTATTTGGAGATATCAAAACAAAAAGGCACATTCCAGACCCCCTCTTTTCGCTCGCTATAGCAGGGCCGTTACTTGAAATTTTAATTCCGCCGCTTGCAATAAAAAAGTTGACATCATTGGGTTGTCTCAGATTTCCGTTCTTTGTTCTACAGAAGAATGGCGGCTATGTGAGCAGATGGCTCTCTTCGCTGATGAGCTGAGAGTTTAAGAAGAACAGAGCTGCAGTGGTCCAAGACCATTGAAGGGAAAATAAGAGAGCCCCTAGTATTTTAAAGACAGAATGTTTTTGTTTTTTTTGGACTGTGGTGAACTGTCGCATGTGGCGGTGGTGCTTGCGCGACGCTTACACAGTTTGTAATTAAAGGATGTTATTGGAGGCAGCCCCAGGAACCTCCTGTTTTCGAGCTGACTCGTGGCTGTCATTTAAAGCAATGCACGGATGGAGAAAATCCCATCGACTTTCACCTGCCCCTTTCGTGGGTAAAAGCTGAGGATTTATTATGGTCGATGGCTGGGGCAATTCATTGTCTACGTCTTGGCCCGTGTAATTCCACACTGCTCTTAATGGGCTAGGGTTTAATTTGAGATGTTTTTGGCTTTGCATAGTGACATTGGCCCGTTGTCCACTGTAAAAAAATAAATTAATTTTAAAAAATGCCAAGACCCTAGAGATATACTTGATTGTGTTGAGATGCAGATTTTTTTTGAGTTCTGTGCCGGACACATCGTGGACAAGAGCTGGACTGCTGGGTCATGCCTTGATCCACCAGCCAGGAAGTGTGAAAATTGAACTCCCAGAGGAAGCAGGTCACAGACTGAAACAACACTGGAAGAAAACTGTGTCTAATGTGGACCGGGCCTCCCAAGAAGAGAATTACACCCCTGTTACGTACTCTCCTCTACAGCCCAAAGAAGGAGACCTTCATCCAGACTGCAGAATGTGTGTAAATGTGCATTGTTAGGTTAATTTGATAGAGTGTGGGGGACAGACTTTGGAATGATAGGAATCTTGGTAGGCTACTTGGTTTCTATGTTAATAGTATAATACAGGAGCGACTAGAGCCTGGGAGGAAAGGAAACGTGAAGAGAGACAGAAGAAATATAATTTATTTTTATTTTTTTGTCACCTGAAACAATGACAAACTCTGTGCAGTCATGAAGCCAAGGGGATTAAGGGTAGGAAAGAATGTGTGGATTTGTTGAAAGAGTTGAACTTCACACAGCACATGTCACGGCTGTCTTAAATAGATTAAAATATAATTTCCATTTTCACTCATCGAACTGAGTGTGATTACATTGTGCCAATTGGGGATTTCAGCCGGCACAATGTTCTTCAAACGGATCTCCTGATTTAGTTTAGTTAAGATTATTACTTCCAATATTTTGGAAGTTTAAAAAAGAAGTTTAAATTGCATTATTTATGTGATCATCATTTATAGTTTGATTTAGCAACCCTTCTACCTGGTTAAACGCATGTCTGACTAATGTAATAATAATTATAACGATGATAATAAGTAAGTGGAAGAGCAGAGATGAGAACTATTGGCAGGTAATGAAATGGCTTTCCCTTTCACAGGACGGAAGCTGAGTGAGAGGCCCTCCGCAGACACGGTGGCCTTTTCCGGCTCCACGGGATGGACGGCGGGAAAGTGTGGGGCAGGCTCCTGTAACATCTCCTCAGTGCTCTCTGGTGGCAGTGCTGTGGTTAAATGGTGCGTCCAGGCCAGACGGAAGGATGAGAGACAAGGGCCCCTGGAGCCAATGTGCCTTTGGCAGCTGTCCCACATCAACAGCCACCCCAGGACCCCAGCTGTGGAATGTGGTGATATCACTGAACTAGAAACCTTTACAATCTGACAAGCCAGTGCTATCCATCATAAGTGGATGGGTGGATTTTATGAAAACATTCCTCTAGATCACAGTCTGACTTTGAATTGCAAAGCTCCACAAAGCCTGGTTTTAGAAAGCCACCTTCCTGTCAGCCTCATACTGTATCTCCTCTACATCAACACTTCCAGTTGCAAACTTTATTCCGGTCCTTTTAGGTCTGCAGGACGTGGAGCATTTCATTCCAAATGATGCTTTGAAGGATTTAATTCATCATATAGGCATCCTATAGAGAGAAAGGCAAAGCTTCCTTTCAAACTGGATAATTTTCCAGGTTGCATTGAAAACCTGCAGGTTACAGGCTCAAGATTGACCACATCTGTGAAACAGAATATATTAAACATATGGAATCCTGCTGTTATTTACCTTTATGTTGCTGTACATTACTTTGGAGCATTAAATGAAATCCTATCTGAGGCTATGGAGTGGCTCAGAATCCTGTGATTCAGACCAGCACTTTTGACCCTTTGACTGGGAGTTCCTGATTGGCGGCGCACTAATAGCTAAGCGCTTGTTAGGAAGGGCGGGCTGAAGTGTGGGAATGACCTCGGAATGCATGTATGCCAACAGTGCTTTACTCCAGTGGGCACAGAACCTGCTTTATACAGGACTGTGTGGGATGCAGCAGGCTAAATGCTAACCATTGGAAGACTGCTGGGTTGCTCGCGTTCATTCGGGTAAACCTGGCTAAAAGTACATAATTGGTGATTCCAAATTGTGAGAAAACAGGGAAGGTAATTGCAGATTTACAGATTTTTATTTTAATTAAAAACAATGAAATCCCTTCAAATCTTCTATTTATTTTATTTGATGCATTTTTGTTCCACGAAAATAAAGACACATAACAATAATGGATGAATTCACCACCAAGGCAGTGCAAATCAATGTTTATCAACAGAGTTTTCGAAGATTCTTTTTGCTATTCTGTTTTATTTCAACTCAAATTGCTAAAAACTAAATAGTGACAAATTTTAATAATATAGTATCCTCTAAAAATGTATTCAAAAATAGCGTGCTGATATTCAGGGAAAAAAAGGGTGAATTAACCAGATCAGTAAATCATACAAAAATACTAAATGTAGAAAGAAGAAATATTCTTGATGTAGTGTAAAGTATTTAAGAAAAACGAGACACTGGTGGCTGTAAATTAGAAAGTCAAAAGTGGAGCAGAATAGTGAGAGAACGGAAGGGAATTAATGTGTAATTAAAGGAGCAGAAGAAAACTGCTTCATTTGTTTGTTTATACCAAGGTTGAGAGCCCTGAATGTTATTATATAAGTGTATAATGTACGCTGAAAATATTCTGAAACAAATGTTCCACTACCAAAAATGAAATCCACATTGCCTGTGCCACAGTCAGATGCCTCTCAGTGTACAGAGGAACATGGGCCACTGCCAAGCACAGTTCACTTCACTTCACCCTTAACATTGGTGGTACTAGGCACGCATTTAGAAATATGTTTCCATTCCACTCTTTTCATTTGTTCTTTTTACATTCTTCATAAAAATTTAGTGTAGTTTTGGCTACCATATTTTATTATTTTATCAATGTTTTTGTGCTTCAGTGAGAAAGTATCCCAATGAATTTGACGCTCAACGAAGATTCAGGAAATAACTTTATTTCATCGGCAAATGGCCAAACTCATAACAGTACACACAATCTCAAATGGTCATTTGCTAGTTGTGTTTTTAAAAGCTAAAATAATCTGTCGATGAAAACTTCACGGTCCCACGAGGCAGCACAAAGTTTTCTCTCTGATATTGAAGGTTTATGCATTTCAATTTCCATTGTCTCTTTGTCCTCTGTGACAGTGGGGTCTCAAATTTCCTCCTAGTTGTCTATTGCTATACCCTTGTATACTCCATACAAGGGTATAGCAATAGACAACGTCAAACTGTTCTGTATTTTTAAACCATATTTTAACCTTTTCACTTTCAATTTTCTAATTGAACACTGGATCCAGAGGCTACATTTTCTGCCTTTGCTCCATAATTTGCACTGTCCATCCCATTAAATGACTGTGGAAAGGCTTTTTTCATTTTTTCTATTAAGCAATAGTTAGAAGTTATGAAAAATATTTCATTCCCTGTGGGCATATTTTTAACTATCCCACACTTGTTCCATGTCTGTCTGGTCATTAAAAAAAAAAGAATGTGAACAAGCCTGTTTTTCTCATGTGTCGTTTTGCCTGTTCTGCTACCAGTGACCTGTGCTGTGGAGGCACACCCAGAGACGTCCGGCTCTGTGGAAAACGGTCAGCGAAATGGAAGAAGTGGTCAGTGTACAGCCAGGAAGGACACGTACTGTTACGAGTCCCCATTCTGAGCTAAAGGCTTGATTGGCAGAATGAGAACTTTTTAAGATCATATCCGCTGTAGGAGCGGGCTGTCAAACAGGGGCCTTTGAAATCGTGAAGCAGCGCTATGTGGTCTCAGAGCATTCCCAGCCATCTGGTTAACCTGCGTGCATGCGTCCTACTAGAACAATAAAACACATTCTATTGTGCCAGTGAAACAGGTCAGAGCCCGTTGGGAGAACCAGTTTAAAGGGTAAAGACAGATCTTTTGGGATTGATGACTTAGTCACTCATGATGCAAGCCATTGAACTAGACGTTTTCATTTAGTCACTAATGTCTCATACACATTTCAGGTTTTATCATGTAGAACTGCAAGTTCCATTCCATTTTCTTAAAACATACTAATTGTTACTAACTAACACACACACGCTGTTGCTAACAAAGATCAAAATAATTTTTTTGTGATTTCACTTTTCATTTTGATTTGCGATATATATTGCACGTTTGAAAAAATATAGAAGCAATTGTACCAGAATAGCCTTTCTCTTCAAACAAAGGCAGACACTCCTACTTATCTAATTCTGTTACCGTCTTTTGATCAATGCAAACTGATTAAGAGTTCTGGTTCTACACTGTGGTCCATGTTTGTCTTGCCTTAAGCAAGATTAATTCTCGCATGAATTTCTGTGTCATCTTTAAGTCCAGTTGTACAGTCTACAATAGATTTTTACCTTGGTAACGCTGCAATATAATAATAGTAATAGACATACTACAGACTGAAGATCATTGATCTTCTGTGTATTGTGCTAGGGCAAGCACTGTATCCCTTCTCAACTGCAGACTGTGAAGGACCACGTATCTTTAAACCATTGCTGACTGTGGAGGACTTTGTCTCTACCCCACGGCAGACTGTGAAGAACTTTATATCTACTCCACGGCAGGCTGTGGGGGATTGCAAGATCAGCAAATATGGGCACAAACTCATACTTATTCAACAGTGACAAATGATTTTGACGACAGCAGTTTTGTCTTCATTTGTTTTAAATGTGCCAGAGGTATCAGCACTTGACCTTGGGAAATTTGAAACAGCAAAAGAAATCATTTCTCTCTTGTACACTTTTACCAATCTGGTGAAGATTCTTGTCTTCAAGCTGCGGGCTATAAACTCAAGCCATGATCGTCATGAGAGCTTGTTTGTATGGGCAAGACAGACTGGCTGATTCTCAAGAACTGCAGATCAGAGTCTCTCAACTCAGTGAAGGAGCCGGGGGTCCTGGCCTCTCAGGATTGTTAAGGGGCAGCAGCATGCCTTGGGGAGAGATATAAGTGGTGTAGTCTCTAACAAGAGCTGAGCAGGTAAGAAAAGCGTGCCCCTCTCTGCTAGGTTAGAAATAAGGACAATATTTTATTTAGTCCAACTACGGTACTAAGTCCTAGGCAGATTTTCTCCACTTAATTGTTTAAAATTATTCTCAGAATGCAAGGAACACTACTGAAAGGAGACAAGACACATTAAGTATTGCTTATATTTTATTTACATTCATTGGCCTGTTCATTAGGTATAACCATCTAGTACTGGCTGAAGCAGAGGAAAGTTTTCACCTAAAATGTTGTGACAGGACCTGAAGTGAGCAGTTCATGGAACCCCACAAAAATCACAGCAGTAGTATCAGCAGTAATGGCTTCTCAAGCAGCTGCCACCAGTAACTGAAAGTGAAGGATCACATACTTTTCTGACAAAAAAAAAGAATGTTAGATCATTTTGCTAAATAAATACATATAAAATACATATAAAATTTGTTCTCTTTATCTATTAATAGGAATTGAAACACAATCTCATTTTAGATATCAATAATTAATACTAGATATTTGATGTTACATTAATACAGTAATGCAGAAAATTCTACAGGGTTCACAAAGGTTTCCTTCAGCACTGTAGTAACAATCGTTGTGATTCATCTAGGACTATGACTTTGTCAAAACATACCACGACCCGGATTCGAACCGGGGTTGCTGCGGCCACAATGCAGAGTACTAACCTCTATACGATCACGGCGTGGCTTAAGGCACGGACAGGGTTCGAACCCGTGATCTTCTGTTTACAAGACAGACGCCTTGCCACTTGGCCACCATGCCTTACTGTAGGAGAAAAGTGAGACAAAAACAGAGAATGGGAAAATTGGTAAGTATAGCTTACCTTGGTCAAATCTCTAAGCCCATTTGCAGCTACTAAGCAACAATTGTCTGCAAAAAAACAGAAAATGCCTTCCAAAAAAGGAGTATTGGCATCTTGAGCTTCCAGAACATGCTATGAAACAATCGTTGTGATTCATCTAAGACTATGACTTTGTCAAAACATGCCGTGACCCGGAATCGAACCGGGGTTGCTGCGGCCACAACGCAGAGTACTAACCTCTATACGATCACGGCGTTGTTTAAGGAACGGACAGGGTTCAGATCCGTCCTCTTCGGTTTTCGAGACAAAGACCTTAACACTTGGTCACCGTGCCTCACTGTAGGAGTAAAGTGAGACAAAAACAGAGAATGGGAAAATTAGTAAGTATAGCTTAACTTGGTCAAATCTCTAAGCCCATTTGCAGCTACTAAGAAACAATTGTCTGCAAAAAAACAGAAAATGCCTTCCAAAGAAGGAGTATTGGCATCTTGAGCTTCCAGAACATGCTATGAAACAATCGTTGTGATTCATCTAAGACTATGACTTTGTCAAAACATGCCGTGACCCGGAATCGAACCGGGGTTGCTGCGGCCACAACACAGAGTACTAACCTCTATACGATCACGGCGTTGCTTAAGGCACGGACAGGGTTCAGATCCACCCTCTTCGGTTTACGAGACAAAGACCTTACCACTTGGCCACCGTGCCTCACTGTAGGAGAAAAATGAGACAAAAACAGAGAATGGGAAAATTGGTAAGTATAGCTTAACTTGGTCAAATCTCTAAGCCCATTTGCAGCTACTAAGCAACATTTGGCTGCAAAAAAAATAAAATTTAAATCTAAAGGAATATTGGAATTTTGAGCTTCCAGAACATGCTATGAAACAATCGTTGTGATTCATCTAGGACTATGACTTTGTCAAAACATACCATGACCCGGATTCGAACCAGGGTTGCTGCGGCCACAACACAGAGTACTAACCTCTATACGATCACGGCGTTGCT
>JAOYSI010073334.1:0-14929 GCA_025775065.1 Hiodon alosoides
AATAGCACCTTTGGAAATATATTTACTGAGAAAAATGGTGACGTGTTCAATACTTATTTCACCCGCTGTATATATATGCATCTGGACAAAATTAGTTGCAGTATAAATTGGTTACAGTGAAAATGGCTATGACCTTGAGCTAGAACATTAGTTATATGACCAACAGTCCATGGGTGATTCTTTTAAATTAAATTGACACATTAACATTGGTGGTGACAGTGAAATGTTGCCATGGGCCTTCTATATTTAAATATACCTGGCTCCAAAAGTAATGTTTCTGCATACTAAAAGCAGCTCTTTCTTTCACCGTTAGGAGATTACAGGGCTTTCCCAATTCAATTAAATGTGAGGGAGGGTTTCAGAGTGTTTGATGAAAAGGGGTTTAGCACACGGATATTCTTCTTCACTTCTTTCTCGCACATAGACAAACACAAATGCTCTTTTATTCTCCCTAATTGGAGAGTAACACACCAGAACCACAATATTTAAACTGGCTGCTATGTTTCACATTAGGATATCAGGCACTCGAGGGATAATGCACTCTACAAGTATAAGTTTCCTGAACCAGTTAAGGGATTCTGGGCTACATCTGTCATGCTTCTTGCTCAGGAGAATGATCTGCTTCCACATTCAAAGGAGTTCTGCTTCTAGTTGAAGAGTGTGAGCTGCCCAAGCTTGGAAACTCACCATCGATCCTTCCCCTCATGCTTCACCTGTTTCCATCAGTAACTTCAGTGAAACCTGAACCATCTCTTTCCCCCAAAGGCCATCACACGCCGGTGGAACTGCTATTCCCAGGTACGTGTTATTACATGCAAAAGCGTCCGGACGGAAAGCCAAGTTACTGAACGGCTGTGGTGGTTAGTTACTGTGGTTCAGGAGACGCAGAGGAAAACCCCACCCTCAGAGTATCCACTGACCTCTGACTGCCACTTTAAGTCCATTACGGAGATGTATACCCTGTGGCCATTTATCTTCGGTCTGTAAAAACTGACGTCCTGCTCTTGGGTGACCCCACGCGTCGCTTCCTGCCATTAATCTTCACTCAAAAGCCACTCCTAAAGCCATGGAGCTTGTAGGGCGTCACGGCCAGAGATGGCTGGTATGTGCAACACATTTCAAATGCACACGTGCATTACTTTGGCATATTTAGTCACTTACATCATTTTACAGATGTCCTGTTTAATAACATAAATTGTACGCAATAGTTTCAGGCAACTTCAAAAAGTAACGTATTCATACAAGGGGCCTTATTGTATATAGCTTCTCATTTTAAGGTTCGACAGTGTCACAATTTGCCCTCACCTTTTGTTTTCAGTCACAACTTCTAGCTCTTGTCAACCAATTATTCACTTAACATTCCACAGACCCATGTGCACTATTTTGCTCACCTCTGTTCCCATTGGCCCTGCACCTCCCCACCTGGTTTTCTGTTTTCCATTTAAACCCTGCACTTCTCCTCTGTCAGGGTGAGGGTCTTGTTTTTGCATTCTGTTTCTGGGTTGTTTAAAAATGTAGTTTATATGATTTTTTTTTTATTTATTATTTGGAGCTGCGCATGGGTTTGTTTTTGCTTTGGTGCTTTGCATGACATGACTTTGCAGACGGCCTGGGATATATCTTTTGCATCAGCTACTCCACCTTGATGAGCGCGATATGGACTGGCTGTGCGCCAGTTGATATGGTAAACAATCACAACCCCTTTGACCCTTTGGTCTCTGAACATTGGTCAACTCAGATTCAGGAAAATTGCAAAAATGAGTTAGGGTGCTTGTCAGTTTCTAAAAGAAGTGAACAAACTTGAATGAAGATTGAGTTGGGGACTCAAAGAAGCCAGGAGAGTTCAAGCAGTTTACCTCCATCTTCAGTCAGATCTTTCCACCAATCAACATTTCTTTACAGCTAAGTTAACGTGCTACGTTAATAGGGGAGATAATGTGGCAGACTGTGCCATATTGATTACACCGTGGAGGATATTAAACTAATCAACAAAGTCCATGGAGGTGTTCAGAGTTTGAAAAGGCAATTCCAGACCAGCGGGGCCAACATCCTTCGCAGTTTAGAGTTGAAACCATTCAGCTACCTGACCTGGTACGTTCCTACAACCCGTGAGTGCTGTTACACAAAGAATGCTGGCAGACTAGGTTGTCACCCTGAGGACTCTTCTCTGTCATCCCTGGGTTAAAGCGAGGAGCCATTTTCAGAAAGCAATTTTCGGTGTATGCTGTGTGATGTGCTGAGCGTTTGACTCTGCAAAAAAAGAGTGTAATATATCCTGTTAAAATCCTGATTTAAATTGCAAAAATGAAAGTTGACTAATTTGGAGGTCGGCTCCTTTGAGAAATTAATCAAATTCCTATGACAGAGGCGTTAATTTTAATCAGCCTTTCCTCCCACCGACGTCTCAGAAACCGTGACGGTCTCTGATTGTAATTATTTTTCTTTCCTCAGTTTACTTTATTTCAATACAAAGCCTCTTGTGCTTAATCGTAAGTAGTTCCATTTTCATTCCCTCACTTAACCATAGTAATAAATTCAAAACGTGAATTGGGCTTTGCAAGATGATAGAAAATCCATTGCATAAAAACCCATTTGTGCAAGCGTTCAATTTTTATGCAATGCTTTTAGTCTTGACTCAATCTATAAGATTATTCTGAAAAGAAGTCTGGATTGCCAAAACAAAGTTGTAGTTTATATCATAATGTTTTTTCAGAAGATAAGCTTACAGAAAACTTGCAGGCATGACATAAACTTCAAACTGGTCTTGTGTGTGTATGATGATACAATGTTCGCTTCAATAGCTGTCCATATTCCAAGGTATGTGTCCATTGCTTTTATTGTGCCGCAAAACAGAAAAACAAATGGCAAACAAATTTGATGACCTTGCATTCTCATCTTTGATGATGTTTTATGTTGTTGATGTTACCTGGAATGAATGACAAGGTAGTGCTTTTACCAAGTGACATGCACAAATTAAGGACAACAAGCCGGTCTTCACTATCTATTTTGATCCATTATTAGATTGGAAGAGCTAGTCGGTAGTAACCATCACACACACACACACACACACACACATACAAAATGACTCAATTTGAAAAGGTATGAGGGATGGTTATAGTGGTAATATAATTGGGCCCAAATTACATTGTTTAATTATCATTTACCAAATGTTTTTTTTATTCCATCCCATAAGGCAATATTGAAAACACTGTGAAACCAACAGCATATAATGTATGTGTTGATTACTCTCCAGAGGTACAGTTATAATGGTAAAATGTGCAGTTCAGTCAGCCTTTGAGCAGTTTAGTAGGAATTAAATAGTTTTGTCACTTCCATAAGCGCTATCTATTCATTTACCGCCTCTCCTCTTTCACAATCATAATAATTTAATTTTTAGCTTAATGTTGGGAAAAAAACATTTGTGTGAAAAATCACGGATTTCTTCATGAGTCATGTGTGCTAAACCTTCTAAGCCAACTGAGTAAATTAATCTTTATCCACCAGGTTACAGTCGACAAGATATTGTTCTTTGGGTGAAGAGAAAATGAAAAAATAAAAATAAAATACTTTTCTTTATCCGTGCCTTATTAAAGTACCCAGTACTGACTTTCATTAAATAAACTGTGCCACATCGATCGAAAACGACATAGCGCCTTAAAGCCATTTTAGCTGTATTGAGTCCCAATATCCCGAACATCTTCAGGAAGAGAGAGGCTTTGAAAGCCTCATAATAGAAAAGAAAAAATAATTCTGATACACATAACTGATTTATGACTTACTCACCAAAGCTAAACCTAAAATTCCTATCCCAGAAAAAATGTGAGAAAAACCATCAACAGTGTAACCCATCATTCGAGACGCCCTGACTAATATATCCTTACTGTAACTGAACTGAAACGTTCGCTGTTGTATTTGCTTGCCTCAGTATAAAGCTGTATAATGGGTTATGATTAAAACTATATGCGCTCTAGGTTTCCATTAATAAGGATGCCTGCTAAGGACATATTTAAGCAATTGCAGCTTTCCAACACAGGTCTGTTAGTCTGCCAAATAAAGAAAAGAAACATGTTGTAAGTCATTAATATGAGATGAAAACACTAAACTAAAAACAAACGGCTTCTCTATTTTATTCCAAAGTTAAATATCTTTAGCAACCTCTGTTGCTACACACAGGTGGGGACAGATAACATATGTTATATATGACTCGATTATGATTAAATATCATATTATATAAATGTATATAAATAATATATAAATCAATAATTTAAATTTCCAATTATGTATATTTAATCTTGGGTACAAACCCCCCAGCCTGGAGGGAGCAATGAGTGTCAAGTGGTTCCGCCAACCCACCAGTCTCTCAGTCTACTGTATGTCTTTGGACCTAGGTAAGAACTTCACCAAATGTTACTTTTGATATTTTCGCCACATAAAAATGGTCAATGTCCAATAGTAGAGCTTGATTCGTGGAACATTCTATAAAAAATAACGTAACTCAAAACAGCCCCAATCTTTATTAAATAAAAGCAGGAGGATGAGATTGTTGATGTAATCAACAATTGATATTAACTCAATTTGAGTGACTGTCAAATCATCAGGAATATATCATAAACAATTCTATACAGCAGGGCTTTCCTGGAAGGCATTATCAGATTAAATTAAGGTACATTAAAAAAACGGCATGAAGAGTCTCAGACATAGTCTGAGGGGAAAACAAATAAACTGTCCCTGAAACCGATGGAAACAAATCAGCGTAATGTGAAAAGAAGTTAGTGTTATGACCAACATTTTTTATATTCATTTAAACAGCCTGTGGGACTTCTGGCCTTTGGAACACGAGCGAAGCAGAGGTCTAACAAAGCAAATTCTTGTGCTCCAGAGCACAAGCCAGGGTGGATGTGGGAGGAGGGTGTGGTGCGGCCTGGTACAATTTTGGCTTCCTCTTGATCAGGGCACAGGTATGGAGCAAGGTGAGGTTTAGCTGAAGAAGAACAAAGTAAAAGACAACAGGCTTTCTTTGATTCACACGAACACACACATTTATTGTTATAGAATGCGGCAATATATAATATCCCATTTGGAATAATGTGTTTGAAAAGTGACCCAGAAATGTCTTAAAATATTCAAAAGTACAGAACATTATGGATGCTGGAGGAGATAGCAAGACTCCAAGCCACTTTTACCCTCAAATGGCCCAATGAAATTATTATCAATTGTGATGGGCTGCAGTGAACGCATTCCATTAAATGTTGTTCCAGATATTGGTCCACCCTGTGATAAACCAAATAGTGATGGTTTAAGCTGGGACCAGCCTAGGACACAGGATCCTTTTGGTAGAGGAGGTTAGCCTGTTTAAGTGTCAAATAAATGAATGCTTACAGAGTATGAGATGACTCTACAATAAAATTAAAATGAGTCATTGTGACGTCTAAGAGATCAAAAAAAAAATCAGCCCTGAGAAACAAACCAACGGGACACAGTACATTAATGAAACTGTGTTTTTTTGTGTCCACGTCTTTTCTCAGCTGGCCACACTCACATAATGTATCTTGACATTTCGGCAAAGCAGGAACGTTGCCACGGCATCACAGCAGAACAGGGATGACATTGAACTGCGTTATCTAAAGCTTGTCTCTCCCCAGGTAGTGATTGATGTGCTCTCTAGAATGAGATACTCCATTAATCTCTCCTCTTGTTAGGGCTGGTCAGAACATCCTATGCACAGTCTGGGATTGTCCTCGTCACCATGTGTATTCATGTCCGTTTGTCATGTTGGCCAATACTTGGCCAATACTCCTGATCCAGGAGAACAGGATGTAGTAGGCACATCCAGCGTGCTTCAACCACACACAGACTCACCAGGGATGAAGCAGTAATTGAAAGTTAGAACACCCATACGTTCAGTGTTTGGGTTACATCATTCGATTTTTTGGAAAAAAAAAATTTGACTTCCAGCTACCGAGTAACTGCAGTGATTAAAAATCTTGAGAGAATATCATGAAAAAACAGCTATGGTGTTTAACACAGCAATCCTATATTTGTTCTCAGTACTTTTAATCATGTAGTTATTTCTATTTTCTTTATTCTTTCTTTATCCCCCATTCAGCTTTTGTGACATTTTCTCCTGCTGCTGCTCTTGACGCCCTACATAATTCAGAAAAGAAAAGAAGCAATTTTTAACCATACCTCTTAAATCCCTTTTTATGGATCCACATTGTTTTAAATGGTTGACTTGCCTATTAGTATTATGCCCATTATGTAAAATAAAGAGGGAACACTAAATTGAATGTTATACCATGTTTAACCATGGTATAGTTCTGTGGTGACAGTGTTGACATATGCATATGGCACACATGCAGCTATTACAATTTTTGTTTGAAATGTTAAGACAAACACCTGCCTGACACACCTGAGTTCAGTAGGTGCAAGACGTTAAAAAATAAAAATAAATACTTTGTGAGGTCAAGGTTAGGGTTAGGGTTAGTCATTCTGTTGCACTGAAATAGTCTGGATGTAATTTATTTAGTTCCTTTGTCCCTGAAATTGGCTTTTGCTTTGTTTTGGCACAATGTCCAGGCAACACACAGAAGAGACAAACCTCAAAGCACACTGATTATAGATTTTTCTGTTAGACTTGTTAATACATTTATTTTTATTTTTTTTCAATGAATGATTGAATTTATACATAGTTGGTGGTTGTATTTAAAAAAAAAATGTTTTAGAAAGTGACAGGGTGTGTTTTACATGATAGACATAAGCACTCAAAAGGGGGTATTTATATACAGGAATGCATCCCCTGCCATATAAAATATATAAATGAACTTTGAAAAAAGCCAGTCCAAGGAAACTTTCCTTGTTTTAAGATTTATCGGGTTGTGGAAAACAGTCGCTATTTGACGGGCCGCGATGTCACTCACCGTCGGAAGACACTCCATATTTTATCAATCACAAACTTGAACCGTTCTTGAACCGTTGTTAATCTGTTCTTAATAACAACACTTTGATGAATAGGTCTGAATGAACTGCAGGTCCAATATAATATTCAAATTGCAATTTGGAATAGTACCGTCGATAGGGACATGCCTTTCCTCTAATCGGCTCTGAACAGCCTGAATTATGGAAAATAGGTGACCAGGATTAGAGGAGATTCGACTACTTCCTCAACCTCCCCGTGTATGGTGACAAGATTCATGAGCACATTTGGCAATTCCTAATTTGGGCGAAAAAAAAATTGAAAAAGTGCATGGAAATGGATGAAAACCTTAAAATAAAAGTCACTGCACTGACAAGAGTTTTGTCACAAGGGTTTCCAAGTGACTCTCCTTCCTTGCTACATTAAGAATTAGGTAAATTAATGTACAAGCTTTGTACCCAGAAAAAGGAATGAAGCTTATTAAAGGAATGAAGATTATTAAAAAATAAGCACAAGTAAAAAATAAAAATAAAAATAAATAAATAATAATAAAAAAATATATATATTCTCAACAAACACACTCCTACATTAAAAACCTCCATGGTGAAAACAAAGAGGAAAAACACCACAGTGCCAGCAGGACTGCCATGCTTGTTAACCTTTTGGCATCCTTGATCAATTAGTTCCCATCATAGGTTCTCCACATGAGCGTCTGCAACCATGACTTAGCTACAGATGGGTCGAGGAGGTAATAGGCAAACAGCATACAGGACTTATCTTTAGCATCTCATCGCCACTGGTGTGAAAAACTCCTTTATCTTCTGTAAAGTTTAGATGGTGACACATGATCTATGAACTATGAGTTTTCCCCATGGTTCTTCCCCTGTTCCCTACTAACCCACATTTATTTCTCCTTGTCCCTGCTGTCACCAAGGACATGACAGGATTTCTGCCAGCGGCCCCTATGTGCCACAGGGAGGTTGTGATTCTTGCGATAGGGAGAAGATTACTGCTGCGAATCCACACTCTTGTAACACAAAACAGTAGGTTGTACCCACAGCCCCCCTCTAAACAGTAACATCACAAGCCCCGACCCCTGCTGACTGGTGATTATAGCATTTATCATGTTTTCGCTTAAGCTTTACATTCACACCATCTCAGTCCTGACTTTTCAAAAGGCCACCTGTGCCCATCTCCTCCACAGCCAGGACTTCTGCTGCACACACAAGTCTTTTTCATAGACACAGACGGCCTTTCCTTGGCTCTCTCTCACTTAAATGGTTTCTTCTACCCACCTCGCTGCCTCTCAATCCTTTCCATCTTCTGCAGATTTTGGGTTTTTAACTAGGGCCAAGATGGAAAGAAGTGACAGGAGCTCCTTCACAAACCGCACACACACACACACGTAGACACATGCAAAAAACTCTTAGAACAGCCAAGCAAAGAGCTGCTTTTTTCGACAGTGTCTCTTAGTGATTCTTGAAGATATGCTGAGAGAAACAACTCCCCCATTTTATTTTAAGGATCCATTGGCTCTAAGGGGGCTTGCCCTGAAGGTCCAATCGGCAAGGGATAGGGAGCGAGCCGACAGTGATGGATGAAGAAGGAGGGGTTTGGAACGTCAGTCAGTTGTGGCCCAGGCAGCTGACAACAATATCCAAGGCATTCCATAAATAGGGCCTATATGGGAGAGTGGCAAGGAAGAGGCCCTGGCTGAAAAAAACATATCCTTGCCTTCAAATAGTTCTCCAAACATCACCCAGAAGATACTGCAGTTATGTGGCAGACTGCAGAGTGGAACTTTCTGGCCTGAACACTAAGTGGTATTCGTGGCGGAAATCAAACACTGCACACGAGCCAGGTAACATTATCCTCACGTAAATGATGGCAGTAGCATCACGGGGATGCTTTCCAGCAGTAGGGACTGGAAATCTTGTCAGGATTGATGGGAGGATGAATGAAAACAGAGAAATCCTGGATAAAAACCTGCACCCTTCCGCCAAAAAACTCAATCTACGGACAAATCTTTCAACGGGACAATGATCCAAAGAACACTGCCTGAGCAACTTTGCAGGGAGGAATGGGCAAATATTGCTCCATCTCAGTGTGCAAAGTTAGTAGAGACCAAATAGACTGATGGCTGTAAAAGCTGCCAGAGGTGGTTCAACCAAGTATTGACTCATGGGGATGAATACTTAAAAAATGGTGACATTTTAGTTTTTTCATTTTTATTATTTTATTGTTTACCATTTTCTTTCTTTTTGGGGGTGGGGGGGACCCTGTGAAGAAGAATGTATGACTCAAAAATACATATTCTCAATCAAATGCATCAAAATCCCAAGCTGTGAGACCCTTAAATGTGAAAAAAAGGGATGGGCTGAATACTTTTTCAAATCACTGTAATTATACAACAGTTTAGCATGCAAAAACTTATGGTTAAGGTGTCAGGCTTTTAGAAAAAAAGGTTGCTGGTGGTGTAGGGGGCCATACAGTAACAGAAGACTGCAAAGTATTTGAGAGCCATGACGACGATACCACAGCAGGCTGGGACAGCCAGGCGACCCTGTCTCAGTGGGACCCCCACAGGTCTTTGGGGACTTCTTTGGTGGTTACCTGACTGACAGGTCTGAGGTTGACAAGGAAGTTGAGTGTTTGAAACCAGGAAGCAGGCCACCTTCTGAAGCTTTATGGAGGTTTACTGCTTCAGCTCAGTGACAGAGCCCTTCTGCCAGGGTCAAGGAGCTAAAGCAACATGGCTTATTTGAGCCTTCTTGTTTCAAACTAATTTTACATTTTTAACTTTTATTGTTTTACATTTATATTGTTGAATCAAATCACATCAGAACTTATTTAGTTCAAGCCCATTGAATTGCATTTAAAAATTACATGAGCTACTTGGACTTTAATATAAACTATTTAACTATTCGTTTCATTAGATACTCTGTAACCGTATCTAGTTTGGAATTCCCCATGATACATATGATGCAAATATGAATTCACAATATATTTAACAATAATTTTTAGTGGTCGCAGCTTGTCAGCATGAGTAATGTAGCATAGTCTGTCACCACTGGGATTTCCTGAACTGCTACAAGCTAAAAACCTGAAAACTGAAAGCTATGAAAAAAGGCGAAAGGTGAATATTTGACATTAAAGTTAAACCCCTACATTTAGTTTCTTGTCCGTCAATTTCTGCCTAGCCAAGTTTGGCTTTGAAACTCTTTTAAGCAGATTTGTCTACTTAAACTGTTCAATATTTTTTTTATTTTATTTGGAGTAAAAACAAGAGTCAGAGGGAATGTTTTAGAGTAACCCAAGCAACTCAATGTGTCTCCAGGGCTGCTTCCTCGTCCAGCTCAGTCTCCAAACAGAATATTCATCGCATAATAATTATAATAGTAATAATAATGAAAATAAACCCAAATTCTTAATAACAATTTTAATCTTTGATCTATGTTTATTGAAAGGTTAGATCATGGGTACTTCATGCCAGTTATCGCAGATCTGGGAATCCGGGGTGAGGTACACTGTATGGAGAAAAGTACACATTACACCTACAGGAGATTTTTATGACATCCGCCTTCTGAATCCATAGGCATTATAACGAGTTGGTCCTCCCTCGTTATAATAACAGCTTCCACTCTTCATGGAAGGCTTTCTACAAGATTTTGGAGTGTGTCTGTTGGAATTTTTTCCCATTCTTCCGGAAGAGCATTTGTGAGGTCTGACACTGATGTTGGACTTGTGGGCCTGGCTCGCAATCTCGGTTCTATTTCATCCCAAAGGTGTTCTATAATGTTGAGGTCAGGGCTCTGTGCGGGCCAGTCAAGTTCTTCCACAAACTCATCCAACCATGCCTTTATGGTCCTTGCTTTGTGAACTGGGGCGCAGTCATGCTGGAACAGAAAAGGGTCTTCCCTAAACTGTTTCCAAATAGAAGCGGCCTGGGCCAACCTCAGAAAAACCACCCTATAGTATTATCCCTCCTCCACCAAACTTTACAGTGGGCACAATGCAGTCAGGCAGGAAACATTCTCCTGGCATTCGCCAACCCAGACTCGTCCATCAGACTGCCAGATAGAGAAGCGTGATTCATCACTCCACAGAACACATTTCCACTGCTCCAGAGTCCAGAGGCAGCATGCTTTACACCATTCCATCCGATGCTTGGCATTGTGCTTGGTGATGTAAGGCTTGCATACAGCTGCTCGACCGTGGAAACCCATGCCATGAAGCTCCCGGTGTACAGTTTTTGTGCTGATGTTAATGCCAGAAGAGGTTTGGAACTCTGCAGTTATTCAGCAGAGCGTTGGCTCTTTTACGCACTATGCGCCTCAGCGACCCCGCTCTGTAACTTTACGTGGTCTGAGTTTCTGTAGTTCCCAAACGGTTCCACTTTGCAATAATACCAATTTTTTTTTTTTCCTGAAAAAAAACATCCGGATTTCATCTCAAGCCCACAAGACCACAATTCTCCAGGTTTTTTTTGTATTAATTATAGTTTAAGATTGTTTTAGATCATCAGTTATTCTTAGTTCTTAGAATAGGCTATGTTTTATAAATATCTTTATTTTTTGGTTGTTTTGTGTTTGTTTATTTATTTATTTATTTATGTGCGGTTCTACAAATCACCAGAAGATGGAGCAAATTGAGTTATAATGGAAACCTTTGTAATTCCTGCAGATGTCTACCAGCAGCTGCTTGGCAGTGGTGCAGAGAGGTCATCACTAAAATGCTCATCATTTGCCCACATCCCGGGGTGTGTGACTCCATACCACCTTGCCATAGCCTGGTCCTTCAGGCTCGCTCGTTAATGTTGACTTCAAAGGAGGCAGGTGGTGTTGTCGCTAAGGTGTTATGCTGGTTACCCAGTAACTTGCAATCTGAAATCTGAGGAAATCCAATTGATGAATGCGTAGCAGATTTTAAGCTTTCTAGGTGGAAGTGTCTGCCAAATGACTGAATTATGTAACTATGTCAAGACTAGTTGGTTGGCTGGCACGTGTTCACAAAACTAAACATATGAATAAATGAGGGGAATTCAAAAGAAATTAGTTTAAGATTGTAAAGATATACCTTCCAGTCTGTTCCTCTCACTCACGTATATTGAAAAGGGGTTAAAAGAGAGCTGCTGTTCGTTTCTGCCAGTTTCTGTCGCACAGCTACAGAACTCCCTGACAGCCTGTAATGGCAGTGCTGGAAGGCTCTATGACAAAGCAAGAGCAATTTTTGTAGCTTGCCCCAGGCACATTGAGGTCAAATCATGGGACAAATTCACCCTGTCCTTCCACAACCTTCTTACAGGACAAAGCTAATTAATATCATTAGCACTGTCTGTTGAGGTCAGTAGTGTCTTCCCAGTGGATAGAAAATGTCCAGAGTCTGTAAAAAGCTGGGTGTCTTGTGTAAGCAGGCTATTTTGAACACAGAGTGAGAGCTTGTCCGTTAAATCTACACCAGGTCCACCTGGCAAGATAGGGACAAAATAAAAAAAAAGTTGTTATTAAAGCATTAAAAATAAGGAATCATATACGGTTTCTAATTTTACATAGACAGTATACATGATATCATGTTAAAATAAAAAAAACAAACAAGATTTTAGTCTTTGTAATTTTCATTTTCCCCAGGAGATTAAGTTTTGACTAGAACATAAAGGTGATAATGTTATTTCTGCCAGTATCTAATTTTTTTCACCTTTAATTGTTGTTTGTGATTATTCTTCTCTCTCGTTTGCTGCATGGTTGGAGTATCTCAGTGGCCCCTGGGGTTTTTTTTATTCCAAGTGTGTGTTTCTATTCAATTACTGCCATGCTAGGAATAGACGACATGCTACTCACCTGTACATATAACAAGCTGTGATAAACTGCCACTACGAAACCACCTGAACAAAGCCAGAGCTTGTCTCGTTTATGAATGTGCTGAAAATAAACAGCTTATTAACGACTATGATGGAGTGATGTTGCTCTTTTCTAAGTTTCTAAATACACTTGAGTGTATTTCCCTTAACGAGACTGGTAAAGTGTGTGGTTTTTTGTTAGACTAAGATTCTCAAATAACTTACTGCAGGACTGAAAAGTCTATTCATTCTGCCATAACCAAAGGGGTGTTATACTTTTTTTCTTAAAATTCCCAATAAAGGCTATAACCCGGCAATCCAGCTGCCTGTGTCTGATCACTTCCGGAATGCCACAGATATGTTATTAGGTAAAATGGTTTATCGTTTTAACTGCGTAGACTTCTCCCTATTACTCAATTACTCAGTTGGAATATAAGTACCAGTATGACAACTATGAACATTCAATCACTATTATGAAAATTGCAACACTCGTCCATTTTTACCAGTTTTGAATATTGAGTGTTTTTTTCTATAATACTTTCATTTTTTTCATTCATTTTTTAAATTTTCATCTCTGCTGAGTGTTGATTCACTAATTAATTAAATATGTATGTAGGTGTGAAAACACTCTACTTTCTTAAAACAGATATTGAAATAAAAAAGGACAGAAACGTCAATGTTTTTTGACAAAGAGATGGATGCAACTGGAAAAAAAAATGTTTTATAGAGATGGGACTTGGAGCGAAATTGCATTGTTGCAATCCTTTTCTTTTTATATCAATTAACTTAGCTAGCAAATAAGATATATAAACACTCCCACACTTAAATATGTACTTTCTTAAGTATTTACTTTCATTGCTCAATAAAACTTCCACATAATACATTGGGGTAATAACGCATAAAACTTTCACTACTTGCTTTCATATGATTTGATTAGTTCCATGCAGCATGCATTGTGACCTATACAGTAACTCTATGCCCTTTGCGGTGTAATATTCACATGATGTCTCCAAGTACAGTCAGACACCCAGACATATGGGGCAATGTGTTTCTGAAACACAGGATTTGAAATAACATTATTGTAGAACATCAAGAGGGGGTTCTTTTATCTGAGACCAAGGTTTAATAACAAAATGAAATACTATTAGATGTTTTAACAGAAGAGCAGGGCACCGTTCAGTATAGCAACAGCCGCTGTCTTGAATAGAATTGAGATACTCCGGAAACAGCAGATCCAGCTTCCCCTTGTAATTTCCCTGCACAGCTTGCCCCTGCTGGCATCAGCTTTGTGCAGTTATCCTCTCTTCCACTTCCATCTACATGCTCTAACAAACACGGAGCTTTAGCACTTGCTATCGACTGCTTATTTTGCTGCTGGTAATTTAATTGATCCAACAATCAAACAAGAAGTTTCTCATCCTTAACTAAATAAAAAGTTTCATCACAAACAGGCATTTTCCAACTTAGTATGGTAGCATGCCAGTTATGATACAGTCTGACTCGAGAACATGGTAGCAAACCTAAAATCTGTAGTAATGTCTCCTACTTTGAGCATAGGAGACATGGCTTCTAGTTTCACCGTAGCTGGGAAGAAGTTCAGTGAGCTAGATCAAGGGTGGCCAACCAAAAAAAAAAAAAAAAAATGTGCCTAAGACTTTGACACAGTGAACAGCGGATAGACAGAAGCCACAGCTGAAGTAGAGCTTTTTGAAGTTTCAAATCTTTCCATAAAAAAAGACCCAGGCGTTGGCTTGACCTATATATCTTTCTTGGGCTTCCTGAAGCTCATTCAGAGTACCCATCAGTTTTTGGCTCGCTGGAGCTCTTTCTGAGTATCCATCAGTCATTGGCTTCCTGGAGGTGAAGTAGCTCATCAGTGTCTGCCAGGATGAAATGGGGGGGTTGAGGCCTTGGGAATGGTTGCCTGAGGTGCCTGCAGTGAACATTGGGTGTTTGGTGATGCTCCAGGGAGCACTTATGTCTGGCTATGGGTGGCACCCTGTTCTTCTGCAATCTGATGCAACTATTGAATTGAGTCAGTCTGCAGCAAATATTGAACTATTGTACACCTGTGTAATGAGCCCAGTGCTGACAGCTGTCTCCTAGGCTCAGAAGAATCAGTCCTGGACATTCCTGCTCTCACTTAGGCTCAGAAGAATCAGAGCTGGACAGTTCCTGCT
>JAOYSI010073335.1:0-20081 GCA_025775065.1 Hiodon alosoides
GGCTTGCATAAAGCTGCTCGACCATGGAAACCCATGCCACGAAGCTCCCAGCGCACAGTTTTTGTGCTGGTGTTAATTCCAGAGGAGGTTTGGAACTCTGATACTGAGTCAGCAGAGCGTTGGCAACTTTTACGCACTATGCACCTCAGCACTCGGCGAACACGCTCTGTAACTTTATATGGTCTGCCACTTCGTGACTGAGTTGCTGATTCCTAAAAGCTTCCACTTTGCAATAATACCACTCACAGTTGATCGTGGAATATCTAGAAGGGAAGAAATTTCACGAACTGACTTGTTGCAACGGTGGCATCCTAATACAGTACCACGCTCGAATTCAGCGAGCTCGTAAGAACCAACCCATTCTTTCACAAATGTTTGTAAAGGCAGACTGCATGGCTAGGTGCTTGATTTTATACACCCCTGGCAATAGGACTGAATTAAACACCTCAATGATTAAGAGGTGTGGCCCAATACTTTTGTCCATATAGTGTATATTCACACATACATTTTATATAAAAAAACATTCCTTACTAAGGGGTCCAAACAAGACATCTACTGAAACAGACAGTTTTTTTACAAGCACATTGATTAGATTAAAATGAGAAAAACAGACACATTCAGTGCCCTGGACAAACTACAGTAGCGCCATAGATAACAATAAACACAGAACGTGCATATAAACCAACAGCATCAAAATTATATCTAAGTATGAATAACAGGGAATGAACATTCATAGCTCATCTACAGAAGTGATCTGTTGCTGTCCCCCTTGCAGGTGGCTGCAGAGTATTTCAAGGACACCACACTATTGCTGATTGGGGTGATCTGTCTGGCGGCCTCCATTGAGAAGTGGAACCTTCACAAACGCATCGCCCTCCGCATGGTCATGATTGCTGGTGCAAAGCCCGGAATGTCAGTACCACCTATACACCCACTCACCTGCACCCACCCGAACCTACCTACACACAATCACACACCCACCCACACAAACACGCACATACTTGTACCAAATTCCCTTTTGTCTGCTCCTCTCCAATCAGAAGATCGCATTAGATCCCTGTACTGTAGTGATGCTGAGTGTCCTTAAGAAAGGCATTTTGGAAATTGCGAATATCACGTTGCGCAAGTTAAGATCTGAATACCATTTATCCTGCCACTGTCAGGCTTGTCCTGGGCTTCATGTGCTGCACCGTGTTCCTGTCCATGTGGCTGAGCAACACCTCCACCACCGCCATGGTGATGCCCATCGCCGAGGCCGTGCTCCAGCAGCTCATCAGCACCGGTGTGGCCGACGCCCAGGAGGACTACGACACCATGGAGGCCCCCGAGGAGAGCAGCGGTAGGGCTTCACCGCTGATCTGTGCGGGTCAGACACGGCTCAAACGCCTGGCCGATGGCGTGATCCAACCAGGCCTGCCATTACATAATTACAATTACATTTATGCCATTACATAATCTCTCCCCGTTAAAATAACCAGTGCTTACTGTTCCCCTCATGAAAAAGCCATTATGTACATAATGGCTTTTTGATGAATGACTGGACAGCTTCAGGTGAATATGACAGCAGAAGTACAGCCTTTAGAATGAAACAGATCAGAGGTCAAAACCGATTAATTGATTGTGTTGGTAAGAGCCGTCCAAAAGGGTAACCGAGGGCTGGCGGTGGCTTCTGAACAATTTTACACCAAAAAACTGAACCAGGTAAACAAAAAGTCACAGGCCTGTTGGCCGTAGTCCAGCGAACTCACAGGAACCTGTCTTAGCTGTGACCCCTGGACATTTCTCTGTTAAACACGCCACAAAATTATTTTCAGACAAAGAAAACATGGACAAGAACCAACTTGAGCTCCTGTATCGAAGAGAAAGGTATGAAACTTTGATCTTGCTTTCAGCAGCACCCCGCCAGAAAGATTTTATTCTAACGATATTTTTTAAAGAAGAAAAAAAAAAACTTTTATTGTGTCAGTTGCACTGATGACCTGACTCACCACCATCAGGACCAGCATGTGCAGGACTTGCTGTATCCAGCAGAGACGAACCAGAGATGTCTCACTGAGCACATGTTTGTCTGCTGTGTTTTTTCAGCTGCCTGAAGCAGGAAGTGAGCTCCTTGCGAGAGGTAAGCGCTGTGTTCCAGCCTCGCTCCCCTGAGTGGAGGTCTCCAGAGAAAACAAATAAAGTGGGGACTCCCGGGGAGTCACAGAAATCTGCACTGTCAGACCGCAGGCCACTGAACTATCATTTTTAACAAGTGGGAGTGCCTGTCGCCAACGGTGGTGCGCACCGTGTTGTTTCGTGGGAGAGCGATCAGAAACGGAACTTTAGATAAATCATTATGGCAATTCTGGTATTTCTTTTTCAGCGAGTGGGTCCAAAGCATAGGCTCGATGATCTGTCCAACTTCCGTAGCCTTTACGTTTTGTTTTTGCTTTTTTCCTTCAGGAGCCCAACGGACTGGCACTGACGCCGAATCCCAGCCAGGAATGTCACAAACAGAGCAACGGGCACCTGCCCCAGGTGATGACATGCACCTGAGATCAGGCCTAGGTTCTGCAGGCTCTTCGGGCCCGTGCTGACACCAGGCGCTCCGCTGTTCTCCCTCTACCGCAGATGGCTATCCGCATCCCGGAGCCGCAGAAACCCGCGGACAGGAAGGACTCCCCGTACCCCACCAAGAGGGACCACATGATCTGCAAGTGCCTCTCCCTCAGCATCACCTACGCTGCCACCATTGGAGGCCTCATCACCATCACCGGCACCTCCACCAACCTCATCTTTGCCGAGCAGTTCAACAGGTACGCGGTCAAAGGAACGCACACCAAACACATACATGCTTATATTATACATTTATCTGAATGTCAGGAACAGACTTTCTTTGGCCCACGAAGAAATGGAGTGTAGGACAAAGGTAATTCTCTCTATCAGCTTGCCCAAATTCTGAGCAGGATTCTCAGTACACACTGTTAATCTGATACAGTCAGTTGAACTCTGTACAGAAACATCCTTGGGCAGGTCAGTGGGTTTGTAAACTCTGACAGGCAGTTCTCACATATCCATGAGAAGATTTTACAACTCCCTTTTGACCAAAACAAGTCTTACTAACAAATTAAGTAAGTACTAACTAATGGTACTAACAAACCATTCATCTTTTTACACTATTTTAACACCCAGTAGTCACTAGCATGTGACAAGGTATTTAAATGAAGTATAGGTTTCCACTACCACAAGAGCTACGACTTTCAGAGAAAGTTAATATGTCATAACCTATTCAGTGGCAGAGGTGAACCCAGCTATCTTAAACAATGATTTAAGATCCAATACTCAAATCTGCGGAAGACACACATACACACACACAATGGGACAGGCAAGCACAGTCTATTAGTGGCCCCACTATCTCTATCTCTTCGGACTAAGACATGTGCAAGCAGGGCCTTATTGGTAACCCCTCAGTGGAATGCTGAGATCCTGATCAATGGTATGGAGTTCAGGGGATTCATAGAAGGTGCCTAGAGGTACGCGATGCAAAAAGACCCATCTTCTCTTTGGGAACACGACCACCAGATCATGGTGTCACAAAATAGGGTTTCCTGCAAAAGCGTGCAAATATTCTAAAAGATATTGCTGCCATTTCAAAATAAATAAAAGTAAATAAAAAATGGTAAGTGAACCAGACAGAAGCTAATTAGACCTGTACAGCTTAAACTGATGATGGGCCTTTGCAGTAAACTTCAGGTTCTTTAGCAGTCATTCCGTAGTCTTCTCCCCCTCGGTCCTATTTTAAACAATCAGCAGTCTTCTCATTCACAGCACATCGCCACAGTACCCACTATTTACCCATTTCCTGGGCAGATAGTCCCGCTTGGGTAAATCACTCCTCAGTCCCCAGTGCAGTGAAAAGCCCGGGGTGAGAGAGGGACTCTGTTCCGCTGGCCCGGACAAGCATCTCTTCCCATGACTGTTATTTCAGCTGCTGGGGGTTACTCCGGCATTTATCAGGTTTACCTCTGTTTATTCGTGCTGACCCAAGACAGGACCTGTGCTGACTCGGTCCTTTTTTTCTCCCCCCTTTTTTAGCCCGCACATTTTTCATCCCCCCCGTTGAGTTTTTTCTGTCTGTTGAGCAAGTCACCCTAACGTCCGATGAGCGACTGATAAAAGCACTTGGGATCAATGAGCGATTACCTCACAGAGTGTCCTTCCCTAACTTTTAAGTCTGATGATAAACCCATGAATACGTAAGGCAAAGCTTGAGTTCTACATGCTAGACGAGACCTTGAAGCTCTTTCCCCTTCTTTCCCCATCCGCCGTTTTCTCTCTCCAGCCGCTACCCTGATGCAAAGGTGATAAACTTCGGCACCTGGTTCATCTTCAGCTTGCCCATCTCCATCATCATGTTGGTTCTGACCTGGGTGTGGCTCCACTGCCTGTTCCTGGGCTGCAAGTACGTACCATCCGTACCGAGGTAGTCCTAAGGCGTCCGATGGACGAGGCCTTCACGCTTGGACCCGAATCTCTTCTGTACTGCAGTCCGATAAGATTCTCATTAAAAATACTGGGAAACGTACTACTCAAGTTGTTAATTCTGTGGAATTTTATAATTATCTAGCCATGGGAACCATGTAGCTCTACTCCTTTCCCAAAGCTAATCTCTGTGTGCAACTTTCCTGTGCCCCACAGTTTCAGGGAGACTTGCTCCCTCAGCAAGAAACGTAAGACACGGAGGGAAGAGATGTCGGAGAGACGAATCCAGGAGGAGTACGTGAAGCTTGGACCCATCAGGTAGGCAGGGCTGCTATAATGGGCCCGTCAGGTTGGTCGTCAAGTACAATGAAATTAATACTTTGGCTACAGACCAACACTTCAACTTCCATGTTCCTACTCCTGTCGAGCAGCTACCCAGAGGTGGTGACGGGCATCTTCTTCATCCTGATGACCCTGCTGTGGTTCACCCGGGAACCCGGCTTTGTGCCAGGCTGGACCTCGCTTTTTGAGAAGTGAGTTCAGCTCGATGGTTTAAGTCATGGAGCCTCCTTACCGCGTCCGGATAGATCAGAGAGGAAATCTGAAACAGGACAATCTGATATGGGCTGGTCGCGTGCACATTTCCCTGGCACTCAGAAGGTGTTTGGTGTGTTTCTAGGAAGGGATACCGGACTGATGCCACTGTCTCAGTGCTACTAGGCTTCCTGCTCTTCCTCATTCCAGCCCGGAAGCCGTGGCCATCCGTGTTCTCAGACAAGAGACAAGGTCTGTCAAACAATTCTGCATGCGTTTCAATCCTGGTCTCCCGAGACATTTGTGCTAAAAGGTTTTCCATGCAGTTCAACTGCAGTGTTTGAAACTTTTTAGATTGATTGCAGCTGCAGCAAGCGAGAAAGGCTTTATTACACATTTCAGTAAATAACAGAAAATCAAAGTCACTCCAGAGTTTAGAAACTTTCCAGGATACATGCAACTAAGCAATGCCCCCTGCTGGTAATGTTCAGTAACCGTCATCTGCTTTTTATGTTTGCAGATGGAAACTCAGAGAGTGATCCTGACCCTTTGGCCCCTATGATCACATGGAAGGACTTCCAGAGATTGATGCCGTGGGAGATTGTCATTCTTGTTGGCGGGGGGTACGCTTTAGCAGCTGGGTGTAAGGTAAGGTTGCCTCGATTATTGTGAAAAACATCGATAAATCCATCCCAGCTTATTCACTTGCACTCGCTTTGCAGGTTTCAGGGTTGTCTGTCTGGATCGGACGGCAGCTTGAACCCATGAGCGGCCTGCCCCCCTGGACAGTCACCCTTTTGGCCTGCCTGCTGGTATCCACCGTCACCGAGTTCGCCAGCAACCCTGCCACACTAACCGTTTTCCTGCCAATCCTCTCTGCGCTGGTAAGAAGTCACAAAGCCGACACTGAACCCACATCAGAAACCAGTTCAAAAAGGCACTGTCCCGCGGCCCGATGTCCTGTAATGTGACCCTTGTCATCTCTGTGCCAGTCGGAGACCCTACAAATCAACCCACTCCATACGCTCATCCCTGCCACCATGTGTGTGTCTTTCGGGGTCATGCTGCCTGTGGGCAACCCTCCCAACGCCATTGTCTTCAGCTACGGACACGTCCAGATCAGCGACATGGTGAGAAAGCAACCCGCCCGCATCACGAGCCAGGGCTGTGAGATTGAGTAATTAAAGGGTTAAACGCATTAATGCCAAGCCACACTGACCGCTGTGCTCCTTGTGCAGGTGAAGGCGGGCTTCGGAGTCAACCTTATCGGGGTGATGGTGGTGATGTTAGCCATCACGACCTGGGGAGTGCCCCTCTTCCAGCTGACAGAGTTTCCAGCCTGGGCAATAATGAGAAACGTCACAGACAGCTTATAGCCACAAAAGGTGACAGAGGGTGTAGAACCAGACAGTCCGTTGGGGTGAAGGACAATAAACTGATCTTACAAGGGGAAGGAGAAAGAGAGGTGGTCTGCCAGACGGCTGCATTCTCCTACAGCAGACTCCAAATTAAAATAGGACTGGCAGCTTTCCTCACCTGAAACACTTCATCTTTTCAGTCTTCATGTTGATTTATGGATCACCTTTGATGAGTGACGAAAGCAGAACAGGATGCTCTTGACGGGTGTGAGGTCAAGAGGAGGACAAGGTTCTCTGGGGCGTCACAGAGACAATGTCCATGAATGACATCACCTCTTAGTGTACTTTAACTTTTGGCCCAATTTATCACTGGTGAAAAGACACAATGTGCTTTACACTAAGAGACCACACGCATTGATGTACCTACGCATCCCAACTGTGAAATATCATTTATTCGTTTTAGCACTGCGTCTGTGAGTCTTCTACATGTGCAGATGGACCAGTCAATGTCCCAGACAGATCCAGTCAATGTCCCAGACGGATCCAGTCAATGTCCCAGACGGATCCAGTTAATGTCCCAGACGGACCCAGTTAATGCCCTTTGATCCGAAACTGATTTATGTCACTTTTGTTTTTTTTTTTAAAGAAATCAATGTGCCATAGGTTTATATGCCCGGTTAATATCACTTAACGTCCCCAAGTTTGTTTGTACAGTAATGGAGGGATTACCCTCCACAAATGATGCTACGTTCAAATGAATGACGTCGGCTTCTGCGCATATTTTGAAACGAGCGGAAATTCACCTTTTAAATACGGCAATAGGCAGCAGCAAAAAAGAAACATACACTATTACTGGCCTGCAAAGAATGTGCAGGCTTATGTTTCTAGTAGCTTTGAGTAGGAATTTACAATATATTTGTGTAAGTACGCAAACAATGTAAATGCATTCTCTATGGTACGATGTCTTTTTTTCATGTTTGTCACACAATAGATTTTTTGGCCACCTGAAATCACTGACAAATGAACTGTAACATACACGTAGCGACACGGAAATGACAGAGAGGCTACACTGGTTTCATAAATTACTGAAAAATAAAAAAAACAGAACACATTTTCTGCTCGTCCTTCATTACCTCGCAAGAGTTTTTCTCGGGTGTGTGATTTGTACACGTTTAGAATTTTCCTTCATGCATATTTAAAAGCTTGTAAATTAGCAAAAGTAAAGTTACCCCTCGTTCATTTGAAACGCATAATTTAAAACATCATACCGAAATGCTGAGGACCTCGCAGTAAAACCAATCATTCCAGACACACTTAATGACCAATCACAAACATCGCTCATTGGAGTTTTATGGCAGGTAAAAAAGAGAATGAACATTAATGATTCACCATTAATCTCATGAGACACTTGCTTAAATGTTTTCTTGCCCACTCAGCATCGCACTCCTATTTCCGATAGTGTCATCCATGTAGGGGCACAGTGCACAGTCACTACAATGTTAAATTAACCCAGTGGGTTATAACGGTCAACATGACGGCACATAGTTCCCTGTTTTCAGCTTATTTTTGGAAGTTGCTCAACCTAATTATTATGTTTATATTTGACATTTTAGTTGCTTAGCAGACAGTTTTATCCAAAGCGTCTTATGGTTTACAATTTCTACATTCATCCACTTATTCAGCTGGAGCAATTCAGGTTAAGTAACTTGCTCAAGGGTCAACAGCTGGGGTGGGACTTGAACCAGCAGCCTTTAACCAACTGCCTCATGTCACTGGCCTTTGGTGTTTACTGCCTGCAAAATATTTTATCCTCCTCCTCTTTAATAAATGAAGAATTAACTTCCAAAGCTGTGCTCAGATCTTAAACGCTCCGATCATCCCAGAAGACGCAAGGCAATAGTAATACCAGAGCCCAAGGAGAAAATATTATAATGGCCACTAGATGGCATATATAGAACGGGTAAATGTGCGCACGAAAGACAGAAAACAACCTACATAAATCTTAAAAACATGAAATGCTGAATTAAACATTAAATAGGGATTTATTTAGTAATTTAGCTTAGTTTTGCTTTAATATACTTGTAGCAGAAATAGAAAATACAAATGTAGGCCAATAGAAAAATTAAGACAATAAAGACGAGATTTTCTCATATCTAAAATACTATACTTAGTACATCTGATTCTGAGTAGTGGAACCAGGGGCATAGGACAAAATCGTGTACTACCCTTTGAGTGACCGCATAACAAAACATTAACACAACTCACGCTTCCATATTAGAGATGGAACTGGTCTTCTGTGGATTCACTGTCAACTTATTACTCCATCCTTTCATAAATCGCAGCTAAATTCTCATGGGAAGAGACCCTGCCTTGCAACGCTAACGGACTGACAGCTGCTAAGGCTAAACCTAAAGCTAACTAAAGCTTACAGTGAGGCGGGAAAGTCAGCACAGGGTGCTAGACATACAGGCAATCACACAGACACTGACACCGATCTGCCTAAGTTTCTGGATAGTTGGAGGAAATCGGAGAACCTCGGGGGAAACCTACACAAACACGGAGGGAGACGAGCCAAGACCAAACCCAGGACCCTGGTGCTGTTGGGCACCCACTCCAACTGCCAAGCCACTGTGCTGCCTCAGTTCAGCCAGAAGTAAAGTAATAACTGACCAACTGAGGTTGCCTCCCCTATTTTTCCCGGCCCTCTGCTTTGGCTGAGATGAGAATCAGACCCCACCAATCAAATGCCTGCCTTCTCATTATGCAATACACCCATCTGGTAGACGGCGCGTTCTCAGGAACACGCAGAGCCTCAAGCTTCTTGCACAGCCTCTACTGGGACACTGCAGCAGGCGACCATCTCCGCGGAACCTGAACAATGGCAAGCGCTGTTACACTGAGCACCGGAGCCAGCATGCCAGCGGTCGGCTTGGGAACATGGAGGGTAGGGGCAAATTAAACACCCATTCAGATCCATCTGTCATTTGAGCGTGTAGAACGGCAGTTCAATTCCGCTGGTGGCTGATATTTAGTTGCATTTATTTTTAATTACTTTCCATGTGTTAACCGATGGTGATGGTTCTTCGAGAGAGGTAGAATCTGACACATTCTTAACTAGTATTTGCCGACTATGAAAGAGAGGCATTTTCACAAGAAGCAAAAGGTAAATTATGTATATTTATATATTATTGAAACTTTATGTCGTGTCCTTAATAGCATTTTAAACTGCCATATGTATGTATGTGCATTGTCGCATCTGAACAGGAAAGATATTCCAAATAAGTTTATGTTTAAAAGAGCCGTAGTTCTGGGGTTAACGTGCAAAAACAGATACTGAGCTACCATGCCCCATTGGGGATAACATACAATACAAGACCCCACAGAATCAGGGCTTAGACGTGCAGAGCGGTGGTTAGTCATGACCCCGTCGCCCTTGAGGCATCTCCTGGGCAGGTGGCGGAGGCCGTGAAGGCGGCCATCGCGGCAGGCTACCGGCACATCGATGGCGCCTACGTCTACTGGAACGAAGACGAAGTCGGGGAGGGCATCCGCGCTGCGGTCGACGGAGGGGTGGTGACGAGAGAGGAGCTCTTCATCGTCAGTAAGGTGAAAGCACTGATGGGGGGGCGGGGTTGGCGGCGGACACCAGCTGCACATCACAAGATCCCGGCATTACAAGGCGCGTCACGTGCCTTCAGCTCACACTTCACGCTAAAGCCATATCGGTTTGCGTTGATTGTAACGGTCTTTCTCGCTCCTACGCCTGTTTAAATACCCTCATAGCTGTGGTGCACCTTCCATAAGAGGTCCATGGTGAAAGCGGCCTGCCAGAAGACTTTAACTGACCTTAAACTGGACTACCTGGACCTGTACTTAATGCATTTTCCTATGGGATTTCAGGTACAGTAACAAGCTCCTTGCAAATGCAATCAAGTATCCAACGCTTTACTGTTGTACAGACTTGGTTGTTTTTGCTTGTAAACGAGCAGAAGTTTGCTTGTAGACTCTTGGTCCAGTTCGCCTGCAGACTCATGGCCCAGTCTGAAGGCTGGCATGGCTGGTACATGTAGAAACCTTAAAAAAGCAAAAAAACTAAATCCTGATCTGCAGGAATCTACCTTCAGCATACACACAGACAAAAGACAAGTCAATTTCAACTGTCTATAGATCCAGCGTGACGAAGCTCACTTTGAAACGTACCCCGTATTGCATTACTTTAGAATAATTGGTTTTGTTTGTTGCAGCCGGGTGATAACCTTTTTCCCACGGACGAGGAAGGAAAAGTCATAGCAGATGACATCAGCTTCTTGGACACTTGGGAGGTAACATGCTTAATGCTTAATGCATGAAAATCGAACTACTAAAAACTAATGCTTTAACGCTGGTCATAACAATCTCACGTAGTCTGATCGCATCAAATACGACACGGGATGAGCGGTCGTCAAAAGGGCCATGGTCATTATTTTTACACAGGGCATGGAAGAGCTGGTGGATCTAGGAATGGTTAAGGCTATTGGAATCTCCAATTTCAACCATGAGCAGACCGAGGCCATACTGAACAAGCCAGGGCTCAGGTACAGGCCTGTGAACAACCAGGTATGAACTGTACACTAGAGGTGATTAAGTGAATAGACACACTAGAGGTGAATAATTACACTAGAGGTGAATAAGTGAATAAGCACATAAGAGGTGAATAAGTGAATGTGCACACTAGAGGTGAATAAGTGAATAGGCACACTAGAGGTGAATAAGTACACTAGAGGTGAATAAGTGAATTAGCACACTAGAGGTGAATAAGTGAATAAGCACACTAGAGGTGAATAAGTGAATACGCACACTAGAGGTGAATAAGTACGCTAGAGGTGAATAAGTGAATAGGCACACTAGAGGTGAATAAGTGAATAGGCACACTAGAGGTGAATAAGTACGCTAGAGGTGAATAAGTGAATAGGCTAACTAGAGGTGAACAAGTACACTAGAGTTGAATAAATTAATAAGCACACTAGAGGAAGCCTGTGTCCTGACTTAAAAAATGTTGAACTTTGTTTAGCTTTCCTGGGTGCCACTTGCTTTGAAGAATAAGACCGAAGTCCTCTAGTATCTTCACACTCTACTTTGCTGGTTTTCCACAGCTGATTACCATGAGTATGCATTGTGTGCATTTGTGAAATATGTATTCATCACTGAGGCCTAACCTTACAGTCTGTTTTTTGACCCCAGATTGAGTGTCACCCCTACCTGACCCAGGAGAAGCTGATCCGCTACTGTCACTCCAAGGGCATCTCTGTGACGGCCTACAGTCCCCTGGGCTCCCCGGACAGGCCATGGTGAGTATAGGGACACTTAATGGGAGAATAAGAGATAAAGATAATAATATTATACTTTTTTTTTTTTTAAACAAATCTGAAACTTCTTAAAACTTTGTTTTTAGGGCAAAATCAGGGGAACCCTCTTTGTTGGAGGACCCAAAGATCAAAGAAATAGCTGAGAAACACAAGAAATCCACAGCACAGGTAGAGACACCCTATGCAACCAGTTTTCTGATGTAGCCAAGACAGACTACTGAAGAAGCTCAATAAACAGGATAACAGGCTCGCAAGGATCGCCCCCCGCATCCCGACCCTCACCCCTCACAGCCATGTGACACTGCATGTGAATGCCTAGCCATTTAACTATAATATCCGTGAGGACCTCTGTTAGCTGGAGGTCACGCTGATTGCATGCAAGATGTTCTGCTAAAGACGTACCATAGAGAAAACTGTGTATTCTACCACACTATGACTAGGGCTAAGTTCACGGGGATCTTACCACTGGCACTTGGTCTGAATCACCAGCTCATGCTGGTCACATGGTCCCATAATCACATGATCTAACATATGGGCCCATCCCAAAAGGTCCTGATCCGCTTCCATGTCCAAAGGAACGTGGTAGTTATTCCCAAGTCTGCAAATCCTCATCGCATCAAGGAGAACATTGAGGTAACGTCAGCTGTTATCAGGCAGAGAGACAACGTTAGGACTCTGGTTTTCTAGTACTGTATGTAAATTTTTCCCATTTACCTGTAGTTCTATATTTAATTCTAATACTAAATACATAAACCACAGAAAAAAATGGTTAGAGAGTTTTTCGATACCCAATGTTTACCCCATGCACAGAAGTTATGTCATTATTGCAGGTCTTTGACTTTGAACTAAGTGAGCAGGACATGGCGACCATCCTGGGCTTCAACAGGAACTGGAGGGCCTGTCCTATGGACTGGTGAGTCTCAGTCTGGGCCACGGGGGGGAAGAACTGAGGATCATTTTTACCCACAGTTCTCATCGACTCCGGGGTCACAACACTAACCCGTCCTTCTCCATTTCTTTCAGGGGGAGAAATCACAAGGATTTCCCGCTGAACGTTGAATACTAAGCTCCCAGTGTGGAAGTTGAAATGCTCCCCATCTGTCCTTCCAAGTAGCCTTCTAATAAAAGATGCTGTGTCCATAGAATAACTTGCAGAGTAACAAATGAACCAAATGGTTTGCTCGAGTTCAGGAGAAAAAGATAACACACATTTTGAACCAAATGTATTTTCCTTAATGGCCATGTAATAAGATTACGTTCACAGCGGTTTCATTATTTTGGGTGTAACATTTCTGAACATTAAACCACTATGTACACCGAGTTCCTAAAAATGCGAGATCATCTTAAAAACCACTGTGGACTTTCATGAGTAACGCAACAGCCAGATAAGACTGAGGAATACAACAGTCAAAAACGGGCACTGAATCCTCCTCCCCTAACGTAAAGTTGTCGAGCAGCTTGTCCACTACAACCCCCGGATTAACCATCTGTAGCACACACGTTTACCACTGTAGTAGTTCAAGTGGGTGAATTCACAGCAAAGTACCACCACTCTTCCATATTTCCAGGATATCTATTTATTTACACATTCAATCACCTGCTGCATTGTGTTCTGTGGGAAGTGTCACTGACGCAACAATGCAGTATTTGTTACAGTGCTACAACAGTAGGAGCAGAGGTCCCTCAAAACTTTGACTCAGTGTAATATTACACAGCGTTTAACTGCAAGTACGGTGCGGTACAAGGTTTGTACTTCCGGGCATTCCCCGCTGAATCAAATTTCAGTGCGACCCGATACGGCGGGAGACTTAATATCTTCAGCACCACCTCTCATTACTTCTTCTTTTCACACCAAAGGGACTTTGAATTTGACATGCGTAAACATAAAATAAAATAAAACTAACAAGGGATGGCAGATCTCGCCAGAGTAACGTCAGAGGCAGTGACATCAAATGCCTTAGGTCATGGCTGGCAGAAAATGTATGGTTACTGAAGTGTAAAAAATTTAAATTAAAATTAAAAAATAAAATTACTTTATTGGTCAAGTGTGTTTACACACATAATGTATTTTGAACGTAGAAGTACCTTAAAAATAATAATCAACAATATTTATCATTTGCATTCTTAATTTACTGCACCTTGAGCAAACTATCCTCGTGGCATATCATTAAAATCTTGACGAATCATAATTTTAGAGTGACGAACACAGTGAAATGATGGCATGGTGAAAATGCACGCTGTAATGTCCCAAGCACAATGAACTGATTGGCTGAAGTCTCCAGCTGCTTCCCCAGACTGACAACACGCTCAAGTTCATCGCCCTTTCCTTTATCAGGACCCTCATGCGTGGGACTAGCTTCGGATACTTATTTTAGGAGCTATGGCATGTAATGAAATACTATGTGGGAAAACAAGTCCATTGCTCCATCAGTAACGTTTCCAATATATCTGCTCGTATACAACTTAAATTCACCGGAACAACAAAACATTACAGGCCGTTGTGTCCTAAACTCCATCATAATTACCACTGCTTTTGAGTAGTTAAATATTGTGATTCGTGTTGCTCAGTTTTTCTTCAAATGTGTAAATTTTAACAGTGTCCTATAACTGATTAATGCACCTTCCTGTGCACTCTGTAATCAGCCACCTTTAATTGACAATCAAAATCTTGTGGTTCAGAAGCCCCAGCCATGAAAAACTTATCATGTAGACAGGAGGTTTGCCAAAGAAAACATGTCAAATTAAAAAAGTAATTAAAAAAATTAATAATAAAAATTAAATAAATATGATAAATATCAGAGAGGCCCAGTAAAGTCACGTCCTTAGATCACTGGCGTGGGGACAGGGCTTTATCTGAGGTGTACCCCCCCACCCCCAGACCACAGTCCTCCCTGCTGACGGGATCAATCAGCCCCTCCACGTCGCCTTCTTCGTCCTCCTCTTCCTCCTCTTCATCCTCCTCTTCGTCCTCCTCCTCCTCCTCCTCCTCCTCCTCGTCCTCGTCCTGAAGGCTCTCGCCATTGGTCTTGGGGCCCTTGCAGATTTTGAGGTGGCGGGTCAGGTGGTACTTGGTGAGGAAGGCCTTGCTGCACTTCTCACAGATGTAGTCCCGCCGGCCCTCGTGGGAGTTCAGGTGCTTCTTCAGGTGATTGGACTTCCAGAACAGCTTGTCGCACTTGGGGCATCGGATCTGTCGCTCTCTGAGGGGAGGAGAGAGCAGAGAAGGGAGGGTGGGGACAGGAAAAGAAAATACAAAAATTACACAGAGAATTCAATGCCCACGCGTAGGAAATCATAAGTGCCAATGCTGCTCGCGTCAAAGCCAAACGCGTTGAAAACGAACGTTGTCAAGCCGACGCCCATCCCTTTCTTACTGTGTGTGTGTGAGCATGTGCTGCTTGAGGTCCTGCCTCCTCATGAACATCTTGTCACAGTGGTCGCACTTGAGGTTCTTGGCCCCCGTGTGAATCACCATGTGAGAGTCCAGGTGGGCTTTCTGGGTGAACGACTTCTCGCAAACGCTGCACCTGTAGTTCTTTTGCCCTGGGGAAGGGTGCCTCCGATTAATTTACCGGGACTTGTAATAAGTAGGCAGCAAAAGTCGGCATCACCACCACCACCACCTTTTTAAGAATCAACAGGAAGAGTGCAGGAAGTGCTGCCCATACCTGTGTGGATTTTAAGGTGGGTGCGTAGGTTGCTGGGATCGCTGAAGGCCTTGCTGCAGTACTCGCACTTGTGCGGCTTCATGCCCACGTGGCCCATGTAGTGCACATTCAGCTTGGTGGAGGAGGTGAACGCCCGGGAGCACATGTTGCACTTGAACTTCCTCTCCCTGGCGCGGCCCTGAGCGTGACCGGGCCAGTGGGAGGAGGAGGCGGAGCCGCCGCCGCCGCCGCTGCCCAGCTTGCCCCCGTGGTGGCCGTGGTGGGTGTGGTGAGCCTGGTGGTTTTGGCTGTGGGCCTGCCCGTGGGTATGGCCGCTGAGGTGAGACTTCAGTTCCACAAAGGACGCGCACTCTTTGCCGCAGTGGCAGACCTGGCTGTCTGGGACCTCAGGAACACCTACCAAAAGAATGACCAACAATAAAATGTCCAAAAGGCAACAACTTTGGGTGAATGCACTAAAATACGATAATACCTTGCGTTAATAGCCATAGAGAAGATATACATCATCCAAAATACTGCTTCACTGACACAAATTTTAAGAATTTCACAGTAAAAAGGATTTCAAACAATAGTGACATCATTGCTAAAAATCCGTAGGAGGCCTTGCTCACCCGTCTGTCTGCGGTTGTCAGAATGGAGTAGAACACGTGGCAGCATCAAACCCTCGCTGACAAAGCAATCCCTCTGAATTAGTCGGTACTAAGTAGAATGAGCGGTAACAGAGAATATTTGCTTACTCACCCATCTGTCTGCTGTAATCCCTGCTGTAGTAGAAGAGCAGCTCCTGATCGGGCAAAATCTCCCTGGAGGAGCAGAAGTACAGCTTCCCGTTGTCAGGGTAAGCCACCAGGTTCTGCTCGTCTCCAGTCCTGCAGACAGACAGCATTATGAGCTATGCAGTGCGACCACGTACAGGACACACACACACAATGCATGCAGGTACGGCACAAGGATGCAAACGTACAAAACCACACAAGTATATTAGTGAAGCATTGCTTTGCACTACTGAATGATGAAATAATTACCTCGCCTTACGAACAAACATCATCCAGTTGCACTCATTTTCATCTGTCGTCACAATGCAGAACTCGAGCACGCTGTTATGGAACATCTTAGACATAAAACATAGGTTCAACTTAAAACATCATACCACGCAGTTCACTTAGTGTGATGCTATTTTAAACTACTATGCCATCTAGTGGTGAATGTACACAACAGTTTGAGCTTAGGTTGATCAAAAACGACATCTGACTAATGTGCTGCAAAATCTGAAAATAAAAAAAATTGACAAAATCCCGGTATTTTACCCACGGATATAAACTGCGGCAGCATCACAGCTCTCTAAACTTTGTCTGAACTTAAAACATCATCCCATGCAGTTCACTTAATGTGATGCTATTTTTAAAGAACTACTATACCATCTAGTGGTGAATTTATGTAAGAGTTAAAGTTTAGGCAGCTCAAAAACAACTCTTTTTGACTGATGTGCTGCAAATTCAGAAAATAAAACAAACTGACTTGCTGAAAAGAGGGGGAAAATCCCACTATTTTTCCTACTGATATAAACCGTGACCGCACCAGAGCTCTCTAAAGTTTAGTGCCCCAGAGAGGGTATAAATCATTACCTTCCAGACATGAGGGCTGTTCTTGTCTGACCAGTCCTCGAGGTCAACACTGCTGCAGTGCTGGCCCACCATGGGCCCAAAACAGGTCCTCACAGGTATGGTCTCTCGTGCAAACACACCTGAATGTAGGCACCGTCAATGAGACCAAAAGAGTCACGGGCTGAAGGGTACACAGGACTATATCAAGTTTGATACTGACAAATAAGAGGTGTAGTTAATAATACAGAGAACGCCCATGATCAGGCGGTAAAGACTTTGTTGGAAACCACAATGCAGGACACACTCTCGCTGAACAAAGTGCAGTGGTCCCTAGGATAATGTCAGGACGTTGGGCACTCCTACCGAGGGGTTCATCAGTCACGGCTACCCTGAGGCACAGAGGGCGGGGCAAGGAGAGGCGTGCACGGCTCTCGATAGGCGTGTCAGGGATGAAGGTTACAGGACCATGTTCTGGGCAGACTGAGGGGTACGAGCGCTCACAGAGTGTGCACCCTTTCCAGAAAACACAACCGAAGCAACTATGAGTAAAAACATACTGCAGACAAATTTAATGCAGAAGACAGCATCAGACAATACAAAACAAACATATTTTTGTGCAATGTAAAAAAAACCTACAATATCCAAGCAAACGGAAACAATGCAAACTATTGCACCCTTCACTGTATGAAAAAACTGACCAATCACCTGGAACAGGAAGGGCTTAACACTCACAGATGGTGAAGGCGGTGGCCATGTTCTCTTTGTTAGAGGTGGAGTCCTCAAGTTGAAGGGAGGAGTTGACCAACACCAGGCTGCTGTCGGGGCCCAGGGAGACCTCCGTGGTGATGGGGGAAACACTGACGGGCTCCAGTCCCATACTGGTGGCTGCATGGAGGGAGACGGGCTCCAGCTGGGGCGGGGGAGGCATGGAAGGGTGAGCATGGGAGCCGGTGAGAACCACGCTGACCGTGCCCGAAGTCAGGCCCCCGGCAGAGTGCAGTGGCTCCCCCAAGCTGGTCGTCCCTCCTCCGTTTGCCCCAGTCCCGCCAACCCTCCCCCCTAAGTGGTCCTGCTCCATCACGACAGGCAGCTCCAGCCCCGGCGTGTGAAGGGGGATCACACCCCCAGAACCGTCCACTCCTCCCAGCCCCTCGTGGTTCCGGGGCCTGCCACTCAGCTGCTGTGTGTCAGCCACCACCCCCTCCATGGAGGCAAGCTCCTCCCCCATCCCATCCGGGGACATGGGGCTGCTAACTCGGGACTCCATGGTCAGCCCAGTGTCCAGCTGAACCTCATGAGCACCGCCCTGGTGCAGGCTTCCCTGACCCCCAACCTGTCGGGAATCCAGGGACACCAGGCCTTGCTCCAAAGGACCCCCAGGGCCATTATAGGGGTCCAGGCCGGAGGGGTTGCTACTGGGCACTGATAGCGTCCCGTCCATGTTAAGGCTACTAGGGTGAATATACTGAGGTGGAGGGCGATCTGCCAAGTAGGAGAGTATACCTGTAAGAAATGCACAGAGAGAGATCATGCATCATGCAGGTGTATACATGATCGAGTGACTGAGCCATATTAGGGGGAAAAGCTGCATTGCTGAAGTAATGGATACCTGGCAGGATGTGTCTGAAATAGCTGCTCTCCAGGTGAGGGTAAGGTGGAGGGGGCAAGGTATAGTTCCTCTCTGGCAGGCTACACATCACCCCCCTTTCTCCTATTGGACCCATGGGCAGCATAAGTGATAGGGCAGAGGGTAGAGACCCTAGAGAAGGAGCAAGGTTAGGGATGGCCACAGGCATACCTGAAGAGAGAGCAAAAGAGAAACATCTTAACAGGCGAGTAATCTTTAGTAGTCTTAAGGAGAAAATGGTCTGTGCAGGCTGTCTCACCTGGGGTTGAGATGGCGTTGTGGGTTGGGGAGGTGGACAGACCAAGGTGGCTCCCACTCACAGGGGGGACATTCAACTGGTCCATTCCCACCGGGCTCAGGTTGATGTCATTCATTCTGGAGTTCATAAACAAGTCACAGACGGTCAATCTCGTGTGTGAGGAAAAAGCTGGAAAGCTCAGTAAAAAAAGATAATGCAATTACCTGACTTTAAGGGTTTTTATTCATGACACCGCAGGGATACTGCATTCCTTGGGCTATGGGAAGCAGGGGAAAAAAGTATCATAAATATAATTTACTAATGTAATCAAATGGTGTGTCGAATACAATTACATAAATTATATTGTTCTTTGGTTCAATCAACCAGGATCATAAAACTAACATTTTTTACATATCTTATGAAATCAATCATGGACCTGCACCAGAAAAAATAAACACATTTTCAATACATCGTGGAGCAAATACTGTAATTTAAGATTTCTGAGTGTCAATAGGTAACTAATACAAATCGCAAAACTTAACAGAACTAACAGTTAATAAATTGTCATGCTGCTAGATAACGTTATGGTTCACTAGCATTTTCGATACACTTGCTATTTTTTGGAATCTCGATATACCACGCTAGCTTATAGTAGTAGATCGTTTAAAATCGGATATGACTTCAATTAAATAATTCCCAGCGAGACAATTTCATCAACTGTTTAGGCAATTAGCTGACCAAGAACAATCACGGGCATTAGCAAGACACACTAATTTATATTGGAGGGATTTGTCTGTTTAATTAGCAAGCTAGCTAAATGCACAGCTGAATTCACCTATATGATAACAGCTAAGAGATAGAAAGTCAGTTAATCAAAATATATAACAAACACTTACCTTACCAAGACAAATTAATCATGAGTTTAGCTTGCTAGCTAGCTACACCAAACATCGATAAGACATTGGACCGATAGTGATAAACAGACGTTCTCAAGAAATTAGTTTCGTACACAATTGTTTCTAGCTAGTCTAATTCGACAAAAAGATGACTGTTACATTTTCAAATAAATTATAATTCTCCATGCGTCAAATAAACATATATTTATCTAATATTTCTCTTTGGGAAAAAAATTACACCCTCTATTTCTCTTTTCAGATCCATCGGCGTTAATGCCTACTTTACTACACTGAGCATGTGCAAAAAAAGGGACATGCGCGAATTTAGAGAACAAAAACTAAACGAATAA